>VYZP01059257.1:0-14540 GCA_013400635.1 Hypocryptadius cinnamomeus
TCCAAGAAATTTATACATTTGTTCGCATCTGGTATACATGATTGCATTTTATGAGTTACCTTTCATCCTAAGGTATGCAGCATGGACACTATAATTCCTTTATTTCTGTAAGTTGTATAAAGTGACAGGATGTGCCGTGCAACAGCTTAATCCGTGTCTTATTTCAGAATAGTGTGTAAACTACTGAATGAGATCTATGAACACATTCATTGCTTATACAAGCTGTCCGACATTGTGTCTATGCTGGATATGCTGCTTTCATTTGCCCACGCCTGCACTCTTTCCGATTATGGTAAGTTTCTTCTTTGATTCTATTATGGGTTAGATAAAGACCCTTCTGATGGAGAATAACCAGACTGTTTTGTCTAGTTCCATTTCTTTTTCTGTCTCAGTAGTCCTAAGTGAGTGTCTCTGCTCTGTCTTTGCCAGTTTTATGCTGATGCTCTTTCTGCTTCCATTCATCGAAATTAAATTCTGCTAGTTAGCTGCCATAAGCCTTCCCAGTCACTCTTCTCGAAATAGACAGTTTCAGCATATTCCACTCAAAAGCGTGAAGTGTATGGGCATTCTCCGTTTACACCTTTTTCTGTTGCATTAATGCTGGTAGATAAAGAAGCCATGCGTAATTGGTTCAGAAAAGAACTGTATTGTGACAGAAATCCATAGAGATAGTTCCAGCATCAAATGGATCTTTGTAGGCACGGTACATTTGCAAATAATCAGTATGGTAACATATAACAAAAATAGAAGGAATGCTACTTTCCTGTTTACCATACAAATACAGAGTACATACGTAAAAGTAACAGGAGTCCACAACCCTTGTACTTGATAAAAATATTTTTGCTCTTTGCATTTTTATTACTGGAGTTCAGCCCTACTTAGTAGGGAACAAAACCATAGAACATTAACTTAGAAATAGTTTTAGTTATGGGTTTCTTTTTGTAGTCATAAGTCATGAAGGCTTGCATGGTAATGAGAATCTGTACCTGAAAGTGGCTGGTAATTCTTCCCAAGAGCTCTGCTCTGGAAGAATTAACTTTATTTCAAAGCATACTAGCTTAATAATGTAAAGGTTCTCACACTAACTCCTCAGTTTATATCTTTTTTCTTCATTTAGTTCGTCCAGAATTTACCGATACTTTAGCAATCAAGCAGGGATGGCATCCCATTCTTGAAAAGATAGCTATGGAAAAACCTGTGTCTAACAACACGTACCTGACAGAGGGCAACAATTTTGTCATTATTACAGGACCAAATATGAGTGGAAAATCAACATACCTGAAACAGATTGCTCTCTGTCAAATTATGGCACAGATTGGTGAGTAAGAGTGTACAGTATTAATTATCTTCTGCAGCACATCTTTTTTCTGGTTAAAAATATTTATAAAGTTGAATGATTTAGCTTCCAGAATAACATTATATCTAAATAAAATATTAACAGGTAATTTGTAGTCCATTTTCTTCTACCAGCTCTTATATTGCTCACAAAGACAACTGTAAGGTTTTTCATCTGCCACTGGAAACGTATAGGGCCCCGTATGTGTGTTGAAGCCTCCCCAGTCTATCTTCAGAGAAGCACAGTTGCATGCCCTAGTTCTTTGGAGCACCATAATCCAATCTAGCACCTTCTGGTAGATTGATAGTGAGTGTACTTCAAGTATGCTGATCAGACACGTGTGTTAGTCATCCAGAAGAAACACATGACCTTGAGCATACTTAAATTCCATAGAGAAACATGTTTCCAGACAAGTACAGTTAATAGATAAATAATCAACTACTTCAAATAAAAGTAATAACAAATATTGCAAGATTCTGTTACTAAAGTTATAAAAGGAAACCAACTATTCATAAAGTCTAACTGAGATTCATTCCTATATTCAGGAATTCCTCATTACTTATTTCCTGAAAGTAAGTCTGGTAGCACAGGTCAAAGACCTAACTCTGTAGAATGAAGCTACTTAGCAATGGAGAATAAAATTTATCCATCATGCATTTGCGGGTTCAGCCCCCAATAGCTGCAAGTTCTTGAGGAATTGCTCTCAAAACCATGAGTTTAATATGAATAAAGCAGACTGTGAAGTGTTTGGCAAAAGTTCCTCTTTTTTCCTGTTCAGTAAAACTGCTATGCTTTGAAGTCTGATAAAGGCAACATCATCTTGATTTTGGGAAACTAACATTTATTTGGATTAGTAAATCAGTGGCTACAGAAATGTAAAACAATCCTAAAGTTCATTGCTTTTCCTGCATCCCTTTAGACTGACAAACAGCTTCAGGCATATGATTTCTTACAGGTTTCACTGATAAGCTTCTTTAATTATCCTATCTATGTAATAACTTTTTTCTTATAAATTAATGGTAGAACGTAATCTTACAGAACTTTAGCAAGTAAGATGCTTTCTGTGGTGTGCACAAAAACCAAGTGTAAAAGTAATTTCTTTTCCCAGTGACATATTAAGGAAAATGTTAGTGATGAGAGAAACTTGTAATTTACTTTGTAGGTTCTTATGTCCCAGCAGAGTATTGTTCTTTTCGAATCGCAGAGCAGATTTTTACCAGAATAGGTATGGATGATGATATTGAAACAAATGCATCAACATTCATGAAGGAAATGAAAGAGGTATGAAATATAGCTGTCCAGGTCCAAGGCCCATTTTTACTGTTAAGCTAATAGAAATTGTACTAGTCTATTTCCACTGAAAGAATGTACTTTGAAAAACAGTCAAAAATTCAGCCTTTCTCTCATTAATGATAAACCGTAGAAAACTAGGTATCTCTTAAATAGAAAAATAGTCCAGTGTGAGTAAAAATCAGTGCTTTGTTGGATACTTTGTTGTACTTCCAACATTTTTGGGTTAGCTTAGACGTTAAATTACCATTTGTAGGGGCCTAAGCTCTCTCAATTTCCTCTCACAAACTGATATCATTTTGAGGGTAAGTGATATGTTCAGTGAAAAAGAGAAAGAATGCTGTAGCGTGACTCTTTGCTTGATTAGAATTGACAGCTGTTTGAAAGCTTTGAAAAGGTAAAATTGCTGTCTCTCAAGAGATCTTTTTTTAATTTTTGCATTATGTTCCACCTGAATAACATCAAAAATTCTGTTTTGAAAATCCACATTTATAGGAATGATAACACTTTGAATATTTTTCTAGATAACGTATATCATACAAAATGCTAATGATAAATCACTCATCATTATTGATGAACTTGGCAGAGGTACCAGTGCCGAAGAAGGTATTGGAATTTGTTATGCTGCCTGTGAATATCTGTTGAACTTAAAGGTAATTCTGTTCTAAAGGAATTTAAGCCTTAGAATTGTTTTGTCATCCTGAAAGTAAATAAAATTATTTTCTCATAATTTAACAACAGTTTTGCAAAGATTTCTTGGCTAAATATGGTATTTTGCATAACCGGTGAATAGTAAGAATTGCAGTGATAGAGGAAACATGCTGACATAAGCTGCAGTTCTGTTCACTGGTTGTTGTGATTTAACCCCAGTCAGCTGCTAAACACCACCCAGCTGCTCGCTTGGTCCCAAGCGAGAGCCCAAGCCCAAGAATTTGAGGGCTGAGATAAAGACAGTTTAGTAAGTAAGGAAAGCCATATGCAGAAGCAAAATACGGAATTCATTCACTGCTTCCTATCGGCAGGCAGATGTTCAGTCATTTCCTGCAATGCCATTTCCTCACCATGGCTGTTACCAGAACGCCAAATGTCCCTCCTTCCTCACAGTTCTTATTGTGGTGATGTAGTATGGTGTGAGATATCCCTGGAGTGAGTTTGGGTCAGCTGTCCTGGCTGTGTCCCCCCACAGCTCCATGAACACCCCCAGCCTGCTTGCTGGTGGGACAGGGCGAGGAGCAGAACAGCCCTTGGTACTGTGCAAACGTTGCTCTGCAGTAGCTAAAACATGGGTGAGTTATCAGTACTGTCTTGGTCACAAATCCAAAGCAGCACAACACAAGCTACTATGAAGAAAACAAACTCTAGTCCATTTAAAACCAGAACACTGGTCACCATATCTTTTCAAATTGCTTGCAAGCTTGTAACTCTGTCTAGAAAGAGAATAACCCAGTCTGTTTAGTTTTACTTATTTAGTTTAGTTTTAGTTTTGCTTTATGCTTGAATGTTAAAAATGAATCTCTTTACCTGGTGCTTACCTTTCAAAGTACAGTGGTAGTTCCACACAACTTACAAATTGGTCACAGAGGCTAGAAACTTGTTTAGAAAAGTGGAAGATAATTTTAGATGGATTGCAAGTTTCACCTCTGTTGCTAGTTATATGATCAACCTCAGGGGGCTGTTACGAACCTTTTGAGTGTGCAGGTGTTTGTTTCTCCTCAGAGTTTATTCAGAGTACTTTTGAGGGGCTTTTGGTTTGAAAATCTCAAATACTTTCTGTCACTTGTACTTTTGATAAAGAATTCCTTGAGAGAATTAAGCAGCCATTTGACAGTCGTTCCAATCCACACCAATCAGATTTTGTAAGCATTGTGGATTCTCTTTTGTTTCTGATATTGTTTTCCTTCTATTGAGAAATGAGCAGAAGAATCCTCAGTTGGAAAAGATGTACTTGCCAATGGTAGAACACATCCCTTAAGGATTTTCATTTGCTTTAGTAGTGTAAAGACGACTTTTTAGTGTTTCGGAGGAAAACCTGGACATCTGTGAGATTATTTAATTTTTCTTATTTATTGTAATTTATTTCTGGATCATTGCCAAAATAAATTTTCTTTCTTGTTTCCTTATTTAGGCATTTACACTGTTTGCTACACATTTCCTGGAACTATGTCATATAGATGCTTTATATCCCAATGTGGAAAACTACCATTTTGAAGTGCAACATGTCAGAAGCAGTGCTGGAAATAAGGAGAAAATTGCTTACACTTACACACTTTCTAAAGGATACACAGAGGAAAAGAACTACGGTAATGGATTCCACTGTGACTTACACTTGGCAAAAGTTACACAAGATACTATTTCAGTTATTAGGCATCTAACAGTACTTTTTCTGATGACAGGTTTCTCCTGAGTTTGTGTCTCTCTCAAAGAGAGAGATAAAGAGATATGCAGGTCTGTAATTAGTTCCAAATAATTGTGTGTTTTAGGTAGTGAGATAGTAGTCTTACTGATGCCGGTATCTCCTTGATTCATTTCTGTTTGAATGAGTTGTGTCATTCTGAGCATATGCTACTTGAATTAATTTTATCTGCACTTACAGAAGTGAATGAATGTATGTATGGCAGACACATCTTTTAAGTTCTGTAGTGAGTTAAAGATGTGTCTGCCATAAGCAGTGATACGATTGGTTAACAGCAGGTTCTCCCTTTTCAATTAGCAAAAAGGAATCAAGTTTCTTTAAAAAAGGAATTTTACAGTATATTAGGCTAAGACAATTTTGAGAGGGTCTACAAAAGCATCAGTGTTCTCTGAAAAGTGGATTTACTTCTCTTTTACCTTTAGAATAAATTATAGTGTAGATTGTACAGATTAATTAATTATGGGTCAATAAAGAAAAGAGTGAATGACAGATCTAAAGAAACCTGTATGTTTTCAAATACTAGATTCGCATATTGATTCTTGATTTAGGTAACATTTAATCAAGAGGAAATTAGCTACACATGATTTTTGCAAGCTATTGGTAACTGAAGACTAGAAATTATTCCAGCTAAGCTTCAAGTAACAGGACTTAAAACTCACCTTGGTCAGAATTTCGGAATAAGTTTGTTTAACTTCAGCAGCACAAGCTCAATTTTAGATGCTACACCAACATTAACTCCACGGAATTGTATGTTTAGAGAGTAATTTTGGAGAACAGGAGACCTTTAGAAACTCAGTGTTCGTGTCTTGGCTTTACCTTACTTGAGCAGTCACATTCTAAGAAAGGGTGCAAGGGCTCTTCATGCCCCTTTTTCATTTTTAAACCTGTAGTATTAAACCACCCAATGAACCACAGACTTTCCAGGGGTACGGACAAAGTTAAAAAATCATGTTAGGGTGGGAAAAAATATTTACATCTCTTTCTTACCGCCAGTATCTGGAAGTTTGCCTGTTGGCAACAAACAAGTTGAAAAATGACATCCCTGTCCACTGGACATCTGGATATAATTGAGAGTGCAGTTAACAAAACCTCTGTATTTTCTGCCAAATTAAAAAACCTGAACCGAGAAAGCTGTTAACACCATGGTGCTGGTTTTTTTTTCCTTTTAACCCCCTAATATGTCTCATTCTACCCATTTATGGTATTACCAGCAGTAGCTTGATGTTGAGGTGTGTTTCAGAGATAGCATTAAAACAAAGTAGACACATTATTTTGTATCTCTCCAAACCTTATTGTTTATTAACAAAAAAACTCCAAAGCAAAACAAAAAAACCCAAAGCCAAAACCCCCCCTAGAAACAAACAAACAAAAAAACCACACAAAGAGAAAATACACTGAAATTATTTTAATAAAAATAAAATCTTTACCCCTTAGAAAAACAGGCTAAGTTAATTCTGGAAGACATAAAATGGAAGGTAGGGATAAAAATGACATTTCAAAATCCTGATTTGTGTTTTATATGTTTAGGACTAAAAGCTGCAGAAGTGTCTTCCCTACCATCATCCATAATTTTGGATGCAAAGGAAATCACAAGTCATGTTGCAAAACAAATTTTGGTATGTAGTAGAAAATTATAATGCTGTATTTCACAGTTTTTATACAACTCAAATGTATTTTCAGTTTCTGAAAGGTTACAGGATAAGTGCTGCCTATGTTTTAATGAAAACAGATTTCATTAAACTTTGTGTTTCTGGAACTAGTTCTTAAAGATTATACTGAAGGTCACTGTTAGCTGACAACACAAAATGGCCCTTAGGGTAAAGGAGTATTGGGTGTAATGTTTGTATGCAAACCAAGAATTGTGAGGTCAAAAGCAGGCTGGAAAATAGTATTTTTTTGGTAATATAATTTATTTCATGTTTTAATGTATGTATATTTTTAAGAACAGCACAGGCAGAAGAGCACTCCTGAGATGATGAAACAGAGAGCTACATACCAGTTAGCAATGAGATTAGTTCAGACTGCCAGAAATTCTCGACTGGACCCTGACAGTTTGCGTGTATATTTGAAAGCCCTGAAGAAAAAGTATGAAGCCAGTTGTCCCACACCAAGAAAAAATGATGAGCAACAGTAACATATAACATAGTCTGTTCTAATTTTTATGAGTGCAAGACGATTCTTTTTTCTCCCACAGTATTAGTACAGTCTTTTCATGTGATGTTATATTTTTAATTATTAGTCTAAATTACCCTCAAGTAATGGAAGACCATATCCTTTATGGGTTCCCCCCACCCCAACATACCTGGAATAAAAGCATTTGCTTTCTATGAGGAACACAGTTCTTTTTGACAAAAAATAGTATAAATTTTCATCATTTTAGAGCAGCACTGAGAGGGAAGGACTGGGGCAACCCTAAGGAACTCAGAATTTCAGGCATGATACAAAAGAAAGCTCAGATTGCAAAATGGGAAATGTGTGCCCAAATTGCCTCAAAGCAGTTTTGCTGTCCTTGTCAGTTGTGTTTTCTGAAAATGAGACCATTTTATTCACTCTGTTGTGCTAAACACTTCTCACAATGCCAGGAAACAGACAATACTAAAACTTGAAGGAATTTGGACATGTGAAAACAAGCTGTTTTCTCCAGAGCAAGGTGTTTGATGTTAGTTGGCGGTAAAGGTTCCAGGTTTTCTCATACTCCTCTTGCTCAGTCTCCAGGTCTCTGCAGGATTTCCAAAGACCCTGCAATAGAGAAGCCTCTATTCATGTTCATTCTGATCACACAGAGATATTGAGAGGGGAAGAGAACGGATAAAGGTGAAATTTCCCTGAGAAAAGGCTTAGAGAAGAGGGTGTTCACTGGTGGCACAGGCTGGGATTAGGGCTGAGCAGCACCAAAGCTGGAGCACATCAGCCATTCAGCTTTCCCCTTGTGTTTTAGTGGAGGGTTTATGGCCCTGCCAAGAGACAGATGTTAAATAGTCCCAGGTTGAGCCATGACAGTAATCTGTTCTGTTCAAGCTGGTGGTTTTTTGACACCTTCATTAGCCACACTCTCCAATACTTAGTCCTGGGGTTTGTTCCTATTTTTCTTTCAGCCTTACATTCAACATTCCACCCCTTTTCTTCTCTCTGTCTGGTGTGTCTTTTGCGTTCCTTTCTTGTCCTGTGTGCTCTCCCTCCCATTCCCTTTCATTACTTCATTCTCTCTTGTTTTTCTTTCAAGAAATAAACACTCAATATTTATTTAATAAATATTACTCAATCCCTCTCTTTGTCTCTCTGTGTCTCCCTCCCTGCCCGCATCTTTATTTCTCCTCCTTTCTTCCTCTCCTTTTTCCTTTGTCCTGCACTGTGACTGTATTTCTTTGTTCCTCTCACTGTCCTTTCGCCTGTACCTGTCTGCAGCTGTGGCCCAGCCCTTCTCCCTCATTGTACCCTTCTCTTGGTAAGCCTCTGTCCTGCTGGCCATGCCTCTCTTTCTCCATTCCTCTGCTGTGCCTTGCCTGCCTTCCCCCCTGCACCTGCATGTGCCATGGTCATTTCCTCTCTCAGTCCTTGTTTCCCTCTTTGTCTCTGTAACGCTCTGTCCTTGGTGTGTGTTTGGCACTCTGTCTTTTTCTCTGTCCTCCTCCATGCCTCACTCATGTTCCTTTCTATTCTCTGTGGCTCTGTGGTGCTCCCTGTGCCATTGTTCCTCACGGAATCCTTATGTCCTGTTCACTGTCCCTGTTCCTTTCTAATACCTCTCTGTCATGCTACCCATCCCAGGGGTTTTTTGTTTGTTTGGTTTTTTTTTTTAATTTTGTTTTTGCTTTGGTTGGGTTTTTTTGGTCAATTTCATCCTGCACCCCTTTCTTCCTTTTCTTCCTGTGTCCTCTCTGCAGTCACTCCCTGTTTCTGCCTCTCGCCTGTGACAGCGAGGCTGGGGAGGAATTTCAAACTTCAACCCTTCTGGGGGCTGCCCTCCTTTCTTGGTGAAGCAGTCTCTTTCTGGGGGGATGTACACGTGGAAAGGGCTTGACTAAAGTACCATGCTGCTGTCCAGGTCAGTTTGACTCATTCTGTGCCTTCTTTGGGGGTGAAGACTCAGGACTCTGATATGATTTGGGGCACCCCAAGGTCCTGAGGAGAGGAAGCCACACTGCGGTGGAGGAGCAGGTGGGTGGTGAATGAGGGGGGTCATGCTGGGTGCCATCCCCCAGAGGGGCCCAAAGCTGCCAGAAATTTCACAGTGAGGGGTGGGTGTAGAATACTAAAACCTGTCAAGTTTTTCATTTTTATAGGTATTGGCAAAGAATAGGAATTTATCTCGCAATTCATTTGGAAAGAAACCCTCTATCCACTCATTTGTATACAGGAATGTAGGAAGCTCTGACTAGAGATGGGTAATAGTTTTGAAAATAAAGACATAATGTTTTTATCTAGGAATGAACCAATCAAATGCCCTGAAACCGTAAGAACGGCTGCAGGGGCTGAAGGGAATAGAAGGGGCTCTGTGGCACCTTTTGCCTCCGTTCTCTGCCTGCCCCCAATGTACGTCGCAGCCCCGGGCTGAGATCGGCGGCACTGCTGCCGTCTTGTGGACAGAGAGCGGTACTGCCGCCCCCCCGACCCAGCGCCAGTTTTCCTTCCGGTTGTAAAACTGCAAACATCGCAGTATTCCTCTGACACCAGTGGTTTAGGAAGTACGGGTGTAGGTGGCCTTGGCCTCCCTTAGACCCTCAACGTCCGCTTGCTCTGAAACATTAGGGTGGAAGTTTACCTCGTGAATAGAGGTACCTTTTCCTTACAGGTGCCTGTGCTGTAGTTTGGATTCTGCTTCCTAACATTTCTAGTGTGACAGGGTTTACCATAGAGACTNAGACTCAGGACTCTGATATGATTTGGGGCACCCCAAGGTCCTGAGGAGAGGAAGCCACACTGCGGTGGAGGAGCAGGTGGGTGGTGAATGAGGGGGGTCATGCTGGGTGCCATCCCCCAGAGGGGCCCAAAGCTGCCAGAAATTTCACAGTGAGGGGTGGGTGTAGAATACTAAAACCTGTCAAGTTTTTCATTTTTATAGGTATTGGCAAAGAATAGGAATTTATCTCGCAATTCATTTGGAAAGAAACCCTCTATCCACTCATTTGTATACAGGAATGTAGGAAGCTCTGACTAGAGATGGGTAATAGTTTTGAAAATAAAGACATAATGTTTTTATCTAGGAATGAACCAATCAAATGCCCTGAAACCGTAAGAACGGCTGCAGGGGCTGAAGGGAATAGAAGGGGCTCTGTGGCACCTTTTGCCTCCGTTCTCTGCCTGCCCCCAATGTACGTCGCAGCCCCGGGCTGAGATCGGCGGCACTGCTGCCGTCTTGTGGACAGAGAGCGGTACTGCCGCCCCCCCGACCCAGCGCCAGTTTTCCTTCCGGTTGTAAAACTGCAAACAGCGCAGTATTCCTCTGACACCAGTGGTTTAGGAAGTACGGGTGTAGGTGGCCTTGGCCTCCCCTAGGCCCTCATGTCAACTTACTCTGAAACATTAGGGTGGAAGTTATTCTACCTCATGAACAGAGGTACCTTTTCCTTACAGGTGCTTGTGCCGTAGTTTGGATTCTGCTTCCTAACATTTCTAGTGTGACAGGGTTTACCATAGAGACTATCTGCCAGGAAGTAGCACTTTGGGTGGCATGGCAGTCCTGGGTGTGTCTTTGGAACTCCTTCTGAATGTTAGGTTTGAAGTATTTCGTACTTCAGTAAAACAGCAATCTTTTGTGTCTACGTATCAGGCATTGAAATTTTGGATTTGGTTTCTTGAATTGTGAGTGTCATAGGATTCCTTCCAGATGACAGCTGCCAGGAACTATGGCTCTTCTTGGTCTTGGATTTCAGGATCTGTCTCCAAAGTGACCTACAGACATTGGAATGGAAATCTTTATTTACTGTGTAAAAGAATCACTGTCCGAAGCATCAGCCAGGGTCTAAATGTGCCATTCTGCCTTTTAAAAGTACCAACATCACATGATTTTTCTCAGATTAAAGCTTCCGTGGAGTTGAATCTGCCTTGCCCTTGAGAGTTGTGGGCCTCCTGTGAACTGGTCTTGCCAGAAGGGCTTGCTGAGTTTTCCACTGTGGAAAAGAGATCCCATTTGGAGCCCGAAGCCTCGTGTTTCCCATGGGATTTCCACTCCTAGAATTGCAAACTTCTCAGGATTTCTTATAGCAGAAGTTTTCTGGGAACTAGGGCTCTGGCTGGATTTGGGCTCCTGGGACTCTCATGTGAAGTGACCTTGAGACACTAGGGCGTACAGATTTCCTTGCTGTTGAAAAGAGCTGTTGTTTGCACTCAGGAACCACAGTCTGAATGGGGGTGTCACCTCTTAAATTTGAGAATGTCACAGGGTTTCTTCTAAATGAATGGTGCTAAGAACACAAGGTCTGGCTGGCTTTGGACTTAGAGGTGCCTCCTCTAAATTGGTCTTCAGACCCTGAGGTTGGAAAGTGTTCCTGCATATGCCAAATAGCTCTTGTTTGGAGCCAGGGTCTGTGGGATTACGCATCTTAAAATTCAGAGCATTAGAGGATTTCTCCCAGGTGAAGCCCACTAGGGACTAGGTTTCTTACTGGCCTTAGGTCTTTGGAAGCTTACTTCAAACCACCTAGAAATTTGGTCGGAAATCTTTCCTGCCTGTGGAATTCAGTCACCTTTTCCACTCAGGTGCTGCTGTAGAAAACTGGGAATATGCCTATTAAAATTGTAAATGTCAGAGGATTTGTCCCAGACAAGGACTGGCAGAAAGTACGCCTCTGGCTGGCCTCAGATTCTTGCTTCCTCTCTGTCTTGGAGCAGTTCACAGTGTCAGTGGCAGTTTATCAGGAGACACTGAGAGTCCACGAGGTGTATTATGTTACAACTTGTATGCCTGGGAGGGGACCTATCTTCTGTTCAGAATTATCCCTGTCCTTGTAGGCCAGAACATTTGGTGTTTTGTTAAGTCTTGGCAAGGTTTTGGGGACCTTGTGACTTTTAGGGGTGTCATAGATGTTGTCAGATCCATCTAGCAGGCTGTTGGAGTTTTGTGAGTGGTATTTCAGGGCCTCATAGGGGCCTTGGAGGATTTAGGGGATCCTACAATCTTTTGAGGGGCCTCTAGAAGCTCCCAAAGCCACACCCACCTTTTAAGCCCTGACAGGCCTGCTTTAGAACACCTAAACTGTTTCCATCAGCTCCAAAAACATTTCAATATCCCAGAGCCAGTCCTAAAACCACTGAAATCATCCCAGCAACTACAAGTCCTCATGGAATCTTTCTAAACCACCCCTGGACCAAAGTGACAGCTCTTTTCCTTGGGAAGGACACCCCAGAGCCCTCAAGTTTCAGGGGCAGATACTGGGCTGTGCTGCGAAGCCAATGAACTGTAGGACTTTTCTCTACCTCTCCTCACCAATCCGAGGTCAAGCAGCCCCAGGTGTGACCAGTGAGGATGATGAGGGTCCAGGCCCCCCGGGGGTCGTTTTTAGAGGATTACCTCGGCCCACCCGCACAGGGAGCCAGCAGGTGAGAGGGGGCATCGGGGGCATCCCGAGCGTCCCTTTGGGAACCACGGCCGGAGGATCTCGTAGGAGCCGGGGAGCGGGCGGGGAGCACGGAACACCGCTGCGAGAGAACGCCGAGGGAAAAGCCATGGCACCGAGGCGCAGCGTCGGAGCCCGCGGGGCAGGGGGCGGGGTCCCAGGGGCTTTCAACCTTTGCCTTTCATCTGGTCGGTCCCTCCTCGCTGCCTGTAGTCCCTACCCAGTGCCCCCATGAAAAAGAGGGATTACTAGGAGAATGGGGGGTTTAAACTGAGGAAGAATACTTCCTTTTCTATAATTGGCTCCATTGATGAAGAATTCCCTTCCCCTGCATTTTCAGGGTATCCGTTGTAGGACGCCCTGCCTTTTCCCTGCCGACAGGAAATCCCCATTTTGTTCTACTTTCCAGTTTAAATGGAAAGGGAACACCTTGGCCGTGCTCTTTTACAGATTTGCATTAAGGGTAATTCCCCCCTTTTCATCATCCTGAGATTTTAAATTGAGAGGGAAGCCCAGTTGTCCCTCCTTTTTAAAGGTTTGCATTGATGTGAAAATTCCTTTTCCCCCTCAGCTGAGAGATTGAAAGTGAGGAAATTTCCTCTTTTGCCAGTTTTTAGGGGATTAAAGCAAAGGGGAGAAGCCCTTTATTTGGCATTGTATTGGTTTAAGTGGAGTCAACTCCCCCTGCCATCTCCTCATTTTAAGGGTTTCAGTTGAAGGAAGCTCTCCCTTTTTCAGCATTTTACAGGCTTAAAACTGCATGTCAGGGCACTTCTACCTGTGCCTCAGTCCAAAATATCTCAGACAGGAGCAAGCCCTGCGCATATGTAACCCTAATGCCACCTGGAAGTCTATTATTTTTCTTATTTGTTTCTATAATGTAGATAGCCCTAATTAGAGGTCCCATTGAGACTTCACCATTCATATCATTACTACTCTTCTCCACCCTACTTAGTCACATGTAGAGTACTACTCAGAAATCACTAAGGAATAATTACACAAGTTAACAATAAATTATCCAACTTATCTAGCTGTGCTACCAAAACACAAAATTTTATTTCTTACCAGTTTTCTACCCTTTTGCTCCAAGTAGTTGTAGTAAAAAAGAAAGTGTTGTCATTTCCCTGAAGAGGTTTCTTATATATGGAGCCCTTTACTCCCCCTGAAGTCAGAGGAGCCAAACAGCTGTGGCTACTCTGAGGGCTTTTATGCCTGGTGCATTTGCCCCCTCCTTTCTCAAGTATCATGGGAACGAGAAGGGGGCACAATCAGGGGTATATTAACCCCAGCCTTTGCTAAGGGACTTCATTCTCTCTCTGGGATCTGCTGGGATAAGAGCTTTCCTCTTGTTTCAGTGGAGAGGCTCTTTCAGCTTAACTTCTTTTCAGTGGGTGCTTTTGGGCATCTAAAGTAACAGAAGCTTTGGAGATGCTGTGATGAAGACAGCATTGAACACAGAAGGAGTTTAAGTTCAGGATTTCAGGTTGTGTGTTCAGGGGTTGTAAAATGCTTTTGTAATGTCTGGTTTTGTTCCTGGTTTTTCGGTTTTTTTTGGAGGAGTGTAGCTTTGGAAATTCTGGGTTGTGTCAAGTATGACACTTCAGATTTTTTCAGCAGATTTATCATGTCACAAAAGGGATCTGTCCTGTGTCAAAGATGATGTCTGGGATCAAGTCTTCTGATGGGTAAGGTGAGGATTTTGAGCAGGGTACCCAGTTAGAGGTTACTGTGGAGGGGGAGTTTGAAGGCGGCACAGTGAGAAACAGTGTCTATTTAAGGGCCACCCCCCTCCCCCCACCAAGGCTTTTCATAAGCATAGCAGAGGCATTTACATGTCTTGCAGCACACGAGTGCACCCACCACACTCACAGAAATGCTATGTACCTTTGCTCTCTCTAACCCAGGTGCCACTCTAGCAGCACAAGGACTCCTCTTCCTGAGGGGG
>VYZP01059258.1:0-35480 GCA_013400635.1 Hypocryptadius cinnamomeus
TCATTGCAGCAGCTCCTGCTGCAATTGGGGAGGGGGGGTGGGGAGAGGGGAAATGCAGCTTCTGGATGATCCTGAAGCACCACCAGAAAATCATGAAATACCCTGAGTTGGAAGGAACCCACAAGGATCATCGAGTCCAACGCCTCGCCCTGCACAGACATCCTAACAATGCCACCCTGTGCATCCCTGGGTTCAAATGCTCCTGGAGCTCTGGCAGCCTCGGGGCTGGGACCATTCCCTGGGGAGCCTGGGCAGTGTCCAGCACCCTCTGGGGGAAAAACCTCTTCCTGATATCCAGCCTAAACTTCCCCTGACGCAGCTCCAAGACCAAGCTCCCACTGAAAGAGCAGCAGCCAGGATAGCACAGGAATGATGTGCACCAGTACAGGCAACTGCTTGAGGATAAAGGAATAAATAGGAGAAAACACCTTCCCAGTGCAAAGCTGCTCATCCTGGGTGGAAGTGCCTGTGTTGCCAGGCTCTCCTGTCTGTGACAGCTCCGGGGAGATGGATACATAGAAAAACCACAGCACTGTGACACTTTTATCTCCAGGGCTGCCTCTGAGAGACACAAAACTGGTGTCAGGCTCAAAATGAGAAACAAGAGGCCAGGCTGGCTGCTGACCTGCAGCAGCCAAACACCAACAGCTGGACTTTTGCCAGAGGAGCCAGGCACCTGCTCATTTTTCAAAGCACTGGATACATTGACACATCTCAGTGAGTTTAGGCAGCTCAGACAGCTCCTCTCACTGTTTTGGGGAGAGAAGGGCACAGATAAAGGAGAAACCCAGTCCTGGAGGCTTTCACTGCACTGTAATTCCATCACACAGGCAGGATGAGCACTCATTGATGGAAATGAATGTCTGGAGTATTTATTGCTGTCAGAGCTATATGGGCTCTGTGTGGAGCATCTTTCCTCACAATGCTATGTTTGGGAATGCCTGGGTGACTCACAGAGCAAAGGAAGGAGGCCTGGGATGCAATGGAAACTTAGGAGAGGCAGCAGCAAAGCCAGGGGGAACTTAGAGATGACAGAAATTTCAGAGGGGCTGAAAAGGAGTCAGCAAGGAGACTTTTGGAGAGCTGGAGTGGGATCAGATGGGATGTCCCCATAGGATTGCAACCAGCTGCAGTTTTACACAGCTCCTGCTGCATCCCGGGTAATCCATTTACTCTTTGTGGAATAATCAGGTTTTCTATCTTCATTAAGATGCAAAGACCATCTCCATGAAGTCACTCCGGCTTGGTAGGAAGCTCCTGGGAGAGCTCTGCCTGCACACCTGTAAAATTAAAGGCATCACATTAATTCTGCATTCTGACTGGTGGGGAGGGCATCGGATGCTCACACCCACGTCCAGCCCTGCGCAGTGCAAGAGCCTCCACATCAGCAGCATCACTTCTGGCCACTTGGTTTGCTCTCAGTGGTGGCTCCCTGAGGATGGTGCCTCTGAGAAAGACCAGCCTGGTCCCTGGAGTGCAGCTGGAGAATTACCACCCCAGCCACATGGCAGGGTGTCATCTGGGAAAGTCAAGATTATTTGAGAGCATCTCCACCAGCAAAACAAGTAGGGCTTGGACAGGTGGTTTGGTACGTGCAGGCTGAAGCTGCCTCAACAACCCTGCAAGCTGTGGGAAGAGCCCTGTGATGCCCCCGTCTCAGAGCAGCCACAGGTGCTGTGTTCAACCCTCTGTTCAAATCAGGCAGCTGGTGAACACGGCTGTGCCAAACACTGACCCTTCCTTCCTGCCCTGCATTCCCAGAATACTGGGCATGCCTTGGGATGCAGGCTATGAGCACAGAGAGGGAGAGAGACATTACCTTGTTGCTCTGCCAGTAAGAGCTTCAACAAGACAACCACAGAATAAAATCACAGAATAGCCTGAGCTGGTTCCCCAAGAATCATTGAGTCCCACCCCTGGCCCTGCACAGACACCCCAACAATCCCACCCTGGGCATCCCTGGCAGCGCTGTCCAAACCCTCCTGGAGCTCTGGCAGCCTCGGGGCTGGGACCATTCCCTGGGGAGCCTGGGCAGGAGCCAGCACCCTCTGGGGGGAAGAACCTTTCCCTGATCTCCATCCAAATCCCCCTGGCCCAGCTCCAGCCGTTCCCTGGGTCCTGACCCTGTCCCAGAGCAGAGATCAGAGCTGCCCTTGGGGAGGAGCTGCTGAGCCCCGCTGAGCTCTGCCCTCAGCCCCCTCTGCTCCAGCTGAACAGACCAAGTGCCCTCAGCTGCTCCTCGTGTGGCCCCTCCAGACCCTTCACCATCNGCACTGCGTGATTGGAATTTTGCACTGAGTAGTTTTTATATTGCACTAAGTGGTTTGTTTGTATCACACAGTTTGTTCCATTTCCCCCCTCTCCTCTGAGTCTTGTGGTGGTCTTCACCCAGGTTAACTTCTTCCCCTTGCCGGTCCCATCAGTTGTATCCCATTGGCTGTGGCCCCTCTCCTCTGCCCCTCTTCCCCCGGGTTTAAAATCTCCCGCCATGAGCCATTCTTTCTTTTCCCAGGTGTCCCTGGAGTGGTTCCACAATAAAACTGTGGGACTTTTGGTCCCAAGGAGAAAGAGCGCTTCTCATCTTTTGCTTTTGTGCTTGTCAGTACTACCGGGGTCCAAAGCTAACCAAACTGGACCCCACGAGGCTTTCAATCTGATACTACCCCTGCTCATTCCAATTCCCCATTCTCCATTCCTTACAGATGAAGTTTTTGTCTAAAACATGCAGACCCAGCCTGGTCAGGCAGATGGTAATGCAGGAAAGAGAAGGAGCAGGAACACTGGGCCTTCCCATTGTGACCAGAGGAATGTTCTTCCCAAGGCTGCTGCCCCTCTCCTGCCTGGGGTGGAAATTATTTGGAATTAGCAATTCACAGAATGCTTTAGGTTGGAAGGGACCTTAAAGCCCATTCAGTTCCAGCCCCCTGCCATGGGCCAGGACACCTTTCCCTATCCCAGGCTGCTCCAAGCCCCATCCAACCTGGCCTTGGACACTGCCAGGGATGAGATTTAGCCCAAGCATGGACATCTGTTGACTCACATGCTCCCATGAGAATTTTCTTATCCTTTGAGTCTTTGTTCACAGTTATAAACCCACGAAAAAAAATCTTCATCTACTACAAACGCCAAATGTGTTTAATGCAGTGCCTTTTTCAAGGCAAAAAGTAGCAGTAGGTTGCAGAGATTTAACTTACCTTTATCTTCTTCTCTATCAGGAGAGTGCTTCCCTGGCTATGCTATATGTGTTTAGTTACAATAACTTTTCCCACCTAATTTTTGTCCTATTACCTATTTTTCACTAAGAGTCCACCAGCTGCTCACAAATTGGATTAAACTGGAATTGATTCCACAAGTGTAATCATAGAATTATTTAGGTTGGAAAATAACCATAAGATCATCAAATCCAACAACTTCTCCCTGTCTTCCTCCTCTTTTCTTCCTGTTCCTTTTTTTACTCCCCTTTTCCTTTTTCCTCGAAGAATTCCTCTGTCACAGAATCCTGCAGCAGCAAATGCCCAGTAGCATGCACATGGGTACATATCCATGCCAACAATCTATAAGTGGTGTGATGCTTCCAAGATTAAGTCGTCCAGGACTCTCCCAATTTAATCACCAATTTTTCCATGATGCTTTTCGAGAGGAAGTTGCTGCTTGAAGACAGAGCTCCAGTTATGCTACAAGTGAGTTTTCGAGAAGTTGTGGTCAAAACCAATCAGTGGTCAGATTTGAATATTGGCACCTGGTGTGGCCACTGAGGACATGGATCACCTCTGAGGCCACAGGGGGTTAAAAGCAGAGAACAGCCAGGGGAACTCTCTTGGTTCCACCATGAAAGAGGTCAGGCCTCCCCTGCTGGGCCGGGTGGGGGCGGGGAAGCCATGCGGCCGGGGTGAGGCAGGCCGGAGCCTTGGGCAGAGAAGGGGGTGAAGGCCCCTGCAGGATGAAAGGGTAGAGGAGCCCTGAGAGACATCGGGCAGCCCCCCTTCCCCGGGAGAGAGAGGAGAGAGTCAGACTGTGCCTGTGCTACCTTGAAATTTGATATCAGGTGCTGGCAGCAGGGCNCCTCTCTCCTTGATGAACTGAAAGTTGATTACCTGAGGGGTGGTGATGGACTGAGAGTTGATTATCTGAGGGGTGGTGACTGGATTGAAAATCTAAGGTCTTATTTCATGTTGTGGTGGAAATTGGGGGGAGGAGGAGGACTGGTTTGGAAGGTTTTCATTCTGAGTTCTCTGTCTGTTCCTTTTTATATATTGTAGTTTAAAAAGTTTTTTTCCTTTATTCCTAAGTTGGAGCCTGCTTTGCTCTATTTCTGGTCACATCTCACAGCAGCCACTAGGGAGAATATATTTTCATGGGGGCACTGGCACTGCGCCAGCATCAAACCATGACACTGTGCCCTTAAGTGAGACTGATGTAACTTCATAAAAAATTAATTTAAAATCCATACAGAAGCTGTGGTGGGAAGGACACAGGGATGCCTTTGCCACAGGGCAGTGTTTGGGACGTTGTACCCTTGGGCGCTGGCACAGAGCATTCCCCTGCTCCATGGGATGAGGCATGAGCCCCCAACACCTGGACAGAGGGTTGAGCTTGCAGGGGCTGCTTCTAAGTAATTGCACCAAATATCTTACTTGAGCTGCCTTGGCTCATTTCCCAATATTCTGTGAATTTCAGTGGGAATTGATTTCAAAGCTCTGGGACTTGCCTCTGAGGAGGGTTCCAGTTCCTGGAGCTCAGCTCCAAAATCAACCAAATGCTTCCGAAAACCTGCCTTTCCCTCTGCATTAAGGACGTGCTGTTTGGAGGTTGGATCACCTCCCAGCCCTGGCAGTTACACTCTTATCTGCATCCCCAGGGCTTTCCAGTCCCCTGTTCTCCTGCATAGGAACACTTAGTCCACCCTGCTTAAGGCTTAATCCATGGTTGGGCTCTCCTCTTCCCAGAACAACATTAGCAGTGGAAAACAGCACTGAAGGGAGAGATGACTTTGTTCATGTCCTGGTTTGGGACAAATTTGGAAGGGAACTTCCAAAGGGAAGATTCCCTAAAGGGCAAAATTCAGCAGCCCTTCCCCTGACCTTTTCAGGAGATAAACCTCTTTCGAGAAAAATGGAAAAAAAATTATTTAACAAGCAAAGTATTCACAAGCATGAAAATTAATAATATTAAACAATAAAACCTGTTGCTCTTCTGAAAAGATGGCAAATTCAGAAAGTCCTTCTGTAGTTCAGAGAGGGTCGTCTGTGAGTGTTTCTCAGCTCACTCAGTCTCTGTCAGTCCCTCCAGTGCTGGAATGCTGTGTCCTGGGCCCTGGTGTGAGCTCTCAGTGTTTTTTCTGGGTTTTTGGTCTAGAGCAGGTTTGAACAGTTCCAGGAAAAGAAAAAGCCACAGTCCAGGGAACTTCTCTGCCTCAGCTAGCTAAAAAAAACTAACTGAAAGCAAAGGAGAATTCTCTCCCGCTCCCTGTCTGTGCTGCACACAACACAGACTGAGAGAGCTGAAGCTCTTATCTCTATGTTTTTGAATACAGCGACAAAAAAATTCCACCGCTTTTCCTTCTCCCCCACTTCACTCTCAGATCTAGTTTTAAAGGCACAAAGCTTATTTCTGGACTAAACAGAGGAATGGAGATAAAATCCAGCATCATAAAAAGCCTCTCAAAGTGCCAGGCAAACCCAAAAAACAGTATAGGGCCCAGCCGGCTGCTTTCTTGCTCCATGCTGGGCTGGCTGCTTCTGGCTATCCCAGCTGGAGTGAATCTGCTGCAGGGCTGAATTAAAGGTTTTGTTAAAACAGCTAATCTTGGCTAAATCCTTGCCTAACCCAGATCCTGCCTGCAGTTATTGCCTTACAGGCTACTTGACCAGAGCCTGCTGCTGTCTGTTCAGCAAAGGGATCCAGCTCACATGCTGCCAAGGGAGGGGAGCAGAGAAGCCAGGAGGGACCAGAGTTTTGCTTGTTGCTTCTGATGGAAAATCTGAGTATTCCCAAATAAGAAACTGGTGTCCCTGGGGCCAAAGCCAGGGCTCACGCAGAGGTTGAGCTCAGCCTTATCTAATAAAATCTGTGTCATGCAGTCTGTTGGTTTGGGGGAGGTCAGGATGGTGCTTGGTGTCCCCAGAGGTTGTTCAAGGAGATCCAGCTGCATCTGTGGGAGTATGAGTGAGACCAGATAACCACATAGGAGGGAAATTCAGAGAGTCAGTGCACAGAGAAACCACCTCAGCCTCACCAATTCCCAAAGCCACAAATAGCTGGAGGTGAGGAACACACCTCAGAGTGTTTTTGCTCTTACCCCAGCACTTGGTTTTGGCCGTTGATGATCTGCGGTGTGAGAAGAACTTCCACTGTGACCTATGAGAATGCTCCTATGCTGGGCAGGACTACGACTATGGGGACCTGAGCTTGTGGCTCAGCTCTATCCCAGGGCCAGGCTGGAGCTGTGTTGCTGCAGGAGTCCATAGCTTGTGTTTGCTGGAGCAAAGTGATGCAGGAGCATCTCTGACAGCAATGTAGACACTCAGGGATGGGGGCAGCATCCTTCTCCCGGTGTAAATAGGCCTTCAGGCATCAGGGTAATAACTCAGACAGACAGGATTAATCTTTCTTCTTCTCTTGCTGGAAATGGTGAAAAGCAGCAACAGAAAGATCCTGAGCCTGCCTTTGACATCAATCAAATATGCACAGAAATATGGTGGTGGTGGTGACAAAGCAGCAGGGAAGAGGAGAGCAGGAGGGGCTCATGAATCACAGACCAAGTGTGAGAGGGGACAGCTGGCTGGGAGGCTGAGAGTAGCAGCCTGAGACCTGGTCCTGCTCAGGTCTGCAGCCAGGAATGGGTCTGGAATATTGCCTATGGATTTCCAGCTGTTGTGGAGTAAGTCTGAGCAGAGAGCACCCAACACATGGGACACACCCTGGTACCCCCAGATCGCCCCCACTAGCTATCACCCAGTGCTGTCCAAGGCCAAATGCTACAGTGGCTCTTTGTGTGCTGTCCAGGAACTCATTTAAAAGGACACTGAGCTCCAACAAACCCATTTTGTGCAGGTCAGAAGGCATTGGCAGGTGTCAATAACTTCCTGTCACTGTTGGCCTAGATGGGGCTGAATCTGGACTCACGCCCTGTTCCTCATGGCTCAGCTTGCACTTAAAGGCAGAAATTGCGCACAGTGAGGCAGTCAAAGACCACATGTCCCTGTTGGAGGTGTCTCAGAGGCTGGCAATGAGCTGGTGCTGATTCCAGCCATCCATCATTTGTCATTGCCTGTGTCCTCAAATTTCATCCATCCCCAAAAGGGGTTTTAAGGCAGACTCCGCTCCTGTGTAGTGTTACAAAATTTGCGTTCTGGATTCGGTGCTTTTTGCAGCAGGGTAGTGTGAATGTATCTCTCCCCTCCCCACCACTGCTGGTATCACCTGGATGTGTCCAGATATACAGCAGCACAAGCAGATTGCAGCAGCACAAGCTGGGGCAACCTTGGATGTCTTTCCCTACCTCCCAAACTGAAGAGGATTCAATTTTTTACTGGAAAAGGTTACAAAAATGTCCTGAAAATTAGCTCAGATTAGATGAGGCTTTCTTCAGTAACAGGGCTCTCTTTCTCTGCCTTTATAGGTTCCACAGGAAAAAAATAAGCACAAACTTCACTGAAAGTGTTTGGCTGTTTTTCCCTCAAGATTCTAAAAACTTCAGCTACTGGTTGGATGTGAGCCACAGCTTGAGAAGCAAAGGGGGCTGATGGGTGTGAGTGTGGGGCTGGCAAAGTTGAGTAATGATGCCCTGCAGAGCCACACAGCATCTCTTTGTCCTTCCAGCAGCTTCTCAACCACAGCCAGAGATGCAGGAAGTGTTAGCCTGAGGATCTAGCAAGCAACAACTGCTCTGTTGGGCTAAACCAGGACAGTGACTTGGACCAGCCCTTATGGAGGGGGTGGAGTTGCTCCTTTACCTCATCCCACCAACAAAAGACATGAGAACCAGGATATCAGAGGTGGTTTTTTCCTCACTGACTCCTGGCATTGGAGACCAGCTGGTTACTGGAGCTCATCAGAGAACTCAGGTGTCCTGCTGCTCCACCACCAGAAATTGCTGGTATGCAGGTATGATTTTCTGTGTGAACTCTGAGCTAAATGTTATTTAAACTTTTCTTTAGCAAACAAATACTCCAAGGAGGGGATTTTTTTTCTGTCACTGTTCTCCAGGGAGAAAATATCCCTGAGGGAGTTTGCCTCTTCATCCCACTGGAAGCATCTCAGCTGCCAGTTTTGCCATTGTTTGGGTGTCTATAAGCTAAAAATAGCCCGTGTACAATTAACCTGCTCCTTGTCACCCCTGGCAATGAGGCTGACAGGTGCTCACCAGCTGCACTGGTTGAAATAAAACAAACAAAACTGAGGAAGATTTCCAGTGTCTTGCTGTGCTGCACTGTGAAACTGCTTCATGGTGGCAGAAAGGTGCTTTAAAGCACCTGTGAAAGTGATGCCAAGTGAAAAATTGTCACCCAGAGGGGGTTGTGCTGGTGCTGGGCTGTTAAGCACATCATGTGGTGGGTGAGCAATGGTCTCACACATCAGGCCTGAAGGGTGACAGTGGCTGACACATCAGACTGGTACCAGTCATAGGGTCCAGCAGGGTTCCATCGTCAGTCCTGTGGTCTTCAATCTCTTCATAAATGACTGGGATGCAAGACTGGAAGGGATACTAAACAAGGTTGCAGATGAAACTACACTGGGAGGGGCTGTTGACTCTGTCGCAGGCAGGGAGGCCTGCAGAGAGACCTCAAGAAATCAGAGAAATGAGCAATCACCAACCATGTGAAGTTCAACAAGGGAGAGTGCTGGATTCTGCACCTGGGATGGGGCAACCTTGGATGTGTGGATGGACATCTAATAAGCTCATCTTGTTCCAGTCCCCTGCCATGGGCAGGGACACTTGCACTGTCTGGGAAGGTGTACCTGGGTTTGTTTTTACTCTCTTTTCTGCTTTGACTCACTGAACAATACCATCTGGCTTTTCCAAACAGCAGTTTTGCTCATCGTGCCTTCACGGGGATCCATAATAAATACTCCTTTGGTCAATAATGACAGAGCAAAGAAAATTAGCAGCACTTCTGCCAGGAGCTCAGAGCCAGTAAATCCCAGAGAAATGCCATGGCACCCACACAGAGTTCAGAACTCGCTGGGATGGATCCCCTCATCTCCCTTCTCAATCTTTTTCTCTTTATCTGGAGTATTCTTCTTCCTGTGATGCTGAAGGTTGTCTCTGGTGTAATCTCAGAGCTGCAGCAAAGTCCTCCCCAAGTGGCCCAGACACTGGTTTGTGGCCACAGCCCTTCCTGCCAGGGTGGATGTGAACCATGCCAGAGCACTGGCTCCAGTGTCTGTTCTTTCCTGTTCTTCCCAAGAGTGATGTTTCTCCCTATAAATTGAAGCTTTCCTCAGGAGCTGATGGCTCCTCCAGGTATTCCTCACCTCAAGGAAAGATTTGGCAAACCTTTAAAATCATCCAAGATTTTGATTTTGGCTGCTTTGAGGTGAAAAGCCAGTTTTCTGGTTCAAAACATATTTTGGCTCTAATTACTAATGTTGATAAAATAAAATAAACATTTACATGCAAATGGTCTGAAGCAAATGCAACATCATGAATCACTGAACAGTTTGGGAAATTTTTCCCTTCCCATTTGAAGCATTAAAACACTTTAAATGTCCAAAATGGCTGACTATTTTCCATGCAGCCTTGGAATAATCTCATTACTGTAATGCACAATGATTTCCACTACACCTACGGTGTCTTACTCAACTGTTATGTGGAGGAGAAATGACTGTAGGTGATGTAACTCCTCCATCCTAGGAGCAATGGATGAACAGCCAGCAATGCTGTTGCAGAACTGCAGGAGTTTTAAGTGTCAGTTACTGACACAGTGGATGGAGCTTAAAAATGAGAGGAGGGAAAATCCCTGTGCTGGAGCCCACATCGAGGCTCTAGGGAGGCAGATCCAGCTGGAGTTGTGATGACTCAGCTTCAGGGAGATAATTGCAATCTCCAAGTATCAAGGGATGTCACTGCCAAGGAAGGAAAGGAAATATTTTATGGTGGGAGAAAGTTCAAAGGGAGCATGGCTCAGCTACCTGTGTGAAAGCAGAGGTGGGATGATCCAGGCTGAGCAGTCAGAAAAAGTGTCAGCCTGTAAAAGTGGAAAAGTTAGAAACTCCATCATTTGGGATGCTCAGAATTACACCAAGCAACATCTGGGTGAGTTCCGCTCAGGAACCAATCTGCACCAGCTGATCCAGAGCTCTCCAGCCTCCCCCACTCTGCTCTTCACAACATTTTATCATATAAATGCAGGTGTCCGTAAGGAAATTATTAGATCCCTGTCCCCAGCAGTCCCACAATATCTCCCTTTATTCAGAACTGCAAGTTCTACAGCCCCTGGCCAAGAGGCCCTGCCAGGCAGGTGGGGGCTGTTTCCCAGGGGATGTGTGACCTCTGTACGGAGGGAAATTGGATGCACAGCCTCTGAACTCTCATCTCATGTCCCTGGGACACAGTCCTCACCACATTGCCACTGCCACAGCCAGCTCCAACACTGACTGCCTGAGGACAAGGGAATCTGTTTGTCACCACCCTTGTCCTGGCACCTCTGTGTTACTGAGGAATAGATATAAAAGAGCAGGAAAGAAAGAGCCAGAGGTTCCCAGAGGAGCCAGGAAATAATCCCAAAGGCTTGCTATGAGCAGTTCAAGGACTGAAATATGTTCTGGGGTGGGCATGGAGGCTGGCAAAGGTTGGACATTGCCAGATGTGAAAAATCTCTGGCCAGTGTGGAACCACGACACTTTGGCAGAAGACAGAATCTTTTTCTCCTGTAGAAGGAGGCACTGAGATGCAGCAAAGTGACTTGGATGTATTCATCCAAATCATCTCAAGCAGAGCAGATGTGGAAAATCCCACTTTCCAGCCCTCAGCAAATAACCATTCCACAGACCCAACATCGCACCCTGTTTGCCAAGCACTGCATTTTTGTTTGCTCTCACTTTCAGAGAAAAGCTAAATAACCCCTAATTACAGCTGAAATTAGAGGAACCATGGCTTCTTCAGCCATCAGCACAGGGGAAACCAGCTGGAAAGGAAGAGGTGCTCCCAGCCATGTCAGGGTTTCAAGCTGCCACTTTTCCAGTATCCCATGTCTAGGGGATTGTGTTTGGCTGTGGATTTTTATGCGAGGAGGACAGGATGGTAAGACTCAAGCCTAAATGGGGAATATTGATCTTATAAGCCCAAAAATGCACCTCCTGTTTGCTCTCTGATTTGTGATTTCTCTCCTGCTCTATGTGCCAGACATGCCAGGCCCTGTGAATTCAAGCAGAGTCTTGTAAGAGGCTTTGTCCCAAATGCTCCTGTCCCATGTGTAACCCACTTACTGCACTCAAGACTCATCACAGAAATGAGCAGTGGGGATCACTTTAAGTGCCACCTATGAACACAGAAGGTGCTGCCCCTGTCTCTCTGCAAGAACCTCTTTGGCAGATGACATGATCCTGAAAACTGATTTTATCAAACTTAATATGCCTCAGTGAGAAAGCTCCATTCCTTTGTGCTTGGCAGATGCACCTACAGTCATAAAAATTACTCAGTGCGGATGGAAAAGATTATCACTGAAGAGCAGGGACCAGCCTTAACTCTGCCCTGGGATACCCCAGTGCCTCCAGCCCAGGACTGACCACTGCAGTTGTTTCCTACCAGGGCTCTCTGCCCTTCACCACCTAAAAATCCTAATCCCCCCCCAGCCAGAGAGCAGAGAATGGTGTGGCACACACAGCCCTGCTCAGCCAGCTCTCATGAAGATGAATGATCCTATTTGATGTGATGACATAGCCGGCAGCTGAGGCCATCTCACAGCTGCTTTAGGGGCAAAGGCAAGCCCTGAGCCTGACATGGATAATCTACATCTGAAGGGGGAGAGAGAAGGAGGCTGCCTAATGATCATCCCTGGGCTGGTAATTACTTAGAGCATTCATAATCATCCCCCTGACCCCTCCCCTGCATTAAACAGGGACCAACATGCAGCATGCAAAGAGCAGCAGGAGACTTGGGATGCCAGGGGTGAAACCTCAGCAGGACCAGCTGGGCTAGTGTGCAGGGATTGTGAGAGGGATTCAGGCCCAGGGATGGCCTCAAGTCCTAAAATATGAGTGCAAAGCCCTGCTAACCTTTTGGTTTGTACCTGGGTATGTTTTCAAGGAAGCCTGCTTCCCCTCTGAAAGAGTGAGAGCAATGTGGCATGTGGAGGGTACCAGGGGTGAGAATCTCCATCTTTACAATCCACAGGCACAACACCCCAGCAAAGCTCAGACCTTAAAAGTTAGGAAGAAGCTGCCCAAATAGCAACCAACGTCGCTGCTGTTCCTTGGAAATTAAATCCCCACACAGAGAAGTTTTTTTCATTTGGTCAAAACCTTCTCCTCTGATTCTAATCAAAGCCTCACACTCTGCCTTGCTTTCTCCCTGGCAGTAGCGGGGTCACCAGGGATATCTTGGCAGGAAAGGAAATGTCTTTCAGAACAAGCCTTTGTGGTGAGAACATATCTACCTCATCAATATGCCTTGTTCCCCTTTTTATCTTTAAACAAAACCTGCCCAGATGTGCGCTGTGCATCTGCACCAGGCTGCACACGCTGCTGAGCCTGCGGCTCACAAGAGCCCCGGAGAGGAATCCAGGCATTTTGCTACCCTCTACTGTCCTTTTCCCGCTATCTCACCTCCCTCTGGCAGAGGCCACCGCTATTTTCCTCCCTCTGTTATGTCCCTGTGTCACTTGCCAAACGGGCATCATCCTCCTGCAAATCCTGCACCTGAGTCTCTCCAGGTGCCTCCAGGAACCTCCTGTCTCCTCAACCCTCTGCTCCCCCAGACCACCCAGACCCATGTCCCAGATATTATAATATCCAAAATACAGAGTAGCTGTTCTTCCCTTCACTCCCAGCCTGCTCTTTCACACTCTTCTTTCTGCTCCCCAGGTGGTCCTCCTGTTCCTGCCTCTACTTTTACACTGCTTCTCCCTCTGCATTGCTTACAAATATTGAACAGCCCATGGGAGAGCTGGACTCTCCTGTGCACTGAAAGCCCTTCTCAGGTCTCAGAGAATGGCCTGGCACCACCAGGGTTAATCCTGAGTGGTATCAGGGCAGCTCCTGCCTCTATTAACAGCCCTTAGCCTTTCACAGGGTAAAACAAGCCAAGGGATAATGCAAAATGCCCACCAATCCCAGATCCCTCATTCCAGCCCTGGAGGGGTGTAGAAACTACTATCAATTCTTATTTATAGATGGAGTTAGCATGAGGAGGTAACTCACTTTGCTCCTTTGGAGGGAGGGAGGTTAATTCCTACTCAGGAGAACATGGGATGGTTTTTCCATGTACTTCCTGAGGCACTGGTTGTTCCCTTTGCAAGACAAGCACAGGAGTAACAAACGCTATGAGGTGGTAAGAAAGTGAATCCATATTCTTGGCATTTTCCTATGGATGAGCCAAGTTCAGTTTTGCATGTGAGCTGGAATTCTGTATTTCAAGCAGGAATTTCTTGGCTATGTAGGAAGGGTATTCCTCCTCCTGCCACCACAGCACATGTTCGGTGACTGCTAAACTCATCTGAGAACTCACAAACAAATCCCTTAATGAGCTGATGATATTAAAATAAATGCAAAACCAGGGAGTTTCAGAAATATGGCACCTGCCTTAGATAATTTATATTTTTAGCCTGGTTTCCCCAGGAAATGAGATCCATTGAGTCATTCAGAGTCTGGCCTGGCTGCCTGCCTTCTTTGTAATATCTTCTGAACATGAGTTTCACTCTGATTTGATGAAGTGGAGATCTCAATGGTACTAACTATCAAGTTCCAGCATGTTCAGTAAAAAAGGTGATCATGGTGATCCCCATGGTTCAGCCAACACCAGGCAGGAGGGATGCACAGCTCCACACCACAAACCACAAGGAAATCTTAATTCCTTCTCCTGTTTGGTTTTATCCCAAATGGTTTCAGACCAGACTTGGTTTATTTGTGCTACAACTGTTGGGGGGAAAAAAAAATCGTAGATCCAGGGTGTAGTGCGATTTTTTTTCTTTTTTCTTTTTTTTTTTTTTTCTAAGAAACATTAAGGATTTGCTTATCCCATTGTTCACTAGGGTGAAGTTTTCTCCATGGGTGCAGGCTGGAAACAAACACGCTTCCCCAGCCCTGCCCTTTCCTTTGGCTCCAGCCAAGATGACGGGTGAGGCTGCTCTTGCTGTGTCTGCTCCCCACCCCTCCCAGCCATGGGGGTGAGAAGTGTAAGTTTTTAATGGATTTTCTCATTATTTCATCATTCTGAGAGGACAGGGAGGGAGGGACATCTTAGCCTGGCAAGATTTTCCCCAAGAATAATTGCTGGTGCCGTCTGCTTTCTCTGAGCTGTTGTGTGCACTTTATTTCTGTTGTATCTTAAATGAAGTGGTGGGTGTTTTCATATTTCTCTTTTTTTCTTTATCTTGTGCTGTCTTCTCATAGACATATTTTTTTCACAAACCAGCAGGATGATCTGAACATATTTACCCTAAAAGCACTTCTCCCTCCCCCTACATCCCACCTCCAGAAACCCTGGTACAAGTGAGAAGGCGTTTTTAGCTTTACCCTTCCCAAGTTTCTGGCTGTCCGTATATTTAAACTTTTCACTTGTAGATCTCAATAGACAGTCATAGGAATCTAAACTTCATTTCCAGAACAAACTGCAACATTGAGAAAACACACCCTTCTTAAAAGACATTCCAATCCAACTAAGAGATTGCCTAAAGTATCCCAGGCTTTAATCCAAACTTCCTATTGGAAGCTGGTGATGTGCTTTTTAGGATGACCCAAGCTGGCAGGAAGTCCTCCCTAGTGTGTGGCCACACCTTAAACTTTGCTCAGCAACTTCTGTCCTTTCTTCCCCTGAGACTTCTGTAAATATAATTTCCCCTCAAAACCACTATTCCCTATTTTCTTCAATATAGTCTTATTTTTTCAGCCACTCCACAGATGGACACCCAGAGTTTTCCTCATGAAGTGCAAGGCACCTTCAGTCTGGGTTTCTGGGTTTTCTCTGCCTCTTGCTCTGCTATGATTGCCACCAAAAAAAGCCTTGAATAGCACTCTCATACTTCTCCATCCCTCTAATCATCTCTCCTAACATCCTCTCCTTCTAGGATGTTCCAGCTGTATTTCCTCTTCCCAGATTTCTCCGAGGGCCATATTTCCCAGAAAGGCCAGACCTGGTGAGTGTCAGCAAGGTGGGCAGGAAGATGAGGCTGCCCAGCTTGTGAGGCATCACTAAGGTGACAGGGAGAAGCAGCAGATTCCTTGTTGCCATGGTAACCGGATGCTCCACACTGCCCAGCAGGCAGAATGCCCTGTGCTCCACATGTCTACCCATGGGACCCAAGGTGTTGGGGACCCAAGGGATGCTGACTCTGGTGCTTTGGAATTGCTCAGGTAAAAGATCAGTGTGGAGGTGGATATAATCTACTCTGACTCCTTGGAAGACTGACTGGAGCCATGGAGAGGAACTAGAGTGACGTGAACACTCCCTGAGCTGGGCCTGAGCACTGGCCCTCTGCTTTCCCCCTTGGAGATCCACTGTTCTTGCCTTGGGACCTCCCAGCCACTCTGTCTGCCTGCCAGCACCTTCCCATCTCCAGCTAGGAACACCAAGAGGTGAGACCTGCAGAGCTCTCCTGCTGGATCTCTCTTACCCACAGCTCCTCTCTCCTAGAGCTCTCTACATCCAGCCTGTGTCCAGGTGCTGGTGACAGGATCCTCCCCTCTCTGCCCTCTCTGCCAATGACCTGGGCAGAGGACGTGGCTTCTCAGTCACAGCTAACATGAGCAGAGGTGTCCCTGTCTGACTCTGGTCTCCACAGCTTTGCTTAACACAGACTCGCTTTCTGACACTTATTTAAACATTTTCTCTCCTCTAAGCACATAAACAACCTCAAGTCTGCCTGTAGGATGGTCCTATGTGGGACTGCATCCATCCACATGCCACACAGGTTCCCAGCTTGCCCCAGTGAATTCCCAACCCTCCTCTCCCCTTGGCTCCAGGCCTGCTCTCTGCAATGCCTTGAAATTCCTCAGATGTGTCCCCAGCATTTGTCTCTCTCTCTCTGTCCTGGGCCATGCTTTCATCCACAGGGAGAGCAGCCTGGACTCACAGCCAAAACCCTGTTGGGCTGGAGGTGGCTGATCCCGTCTGCTGCTGGGCAGGGAAAGGCGAGGCAGAGGGGTCCTGGCTGCTCTCAGCTGTGATGGGCTCTGCTCCCATGAGAAAAGAGAGGGGCAGGAGGGGAAACAGCCCCCAAGGAAGGAGCAGATCTGTGGAGCAGGTAAGGGTCACATAAAGACTCTCATGAGACCCAGCATCCCTCCAGCCACCACTGTCCATTTTGTTTGTCCCCCCAACAACCTCACAATATAAAATCCTAAAAATCCTAATCTCCTCCCCCCCCCAGCCAGAGGGCAGGGAATGGTGTGGCACACACAGCCCTTCTCATCCAGCTCTCATGAAGATAATGATCCTATTTGATGTGATGACATAGCCTTGGAAATATCCAGCAAGGGAGAAGAGGAACACCCTTCTCTCTAAATTATTTGTCCCAAATAGCTCTGACTACAACCACTTTTTTGCTGATAAAGATTGGCTTCTAATTGATCTCTGCAGCACTGGCTGCTCCAGACACGGTGGGATTTGGGAGTTAGTGGGAGACCCGTAGAGGTTACATGAGGTGAGAGAAAGCAACATTCCCAGTCAGTCTTGCACTCAGTTTCCTTCCCATAACACTTTTTACATACCACTGAAAAAGCAGCCCCAGGGAAGAGCTAAAGCCAGAGCATTTACTAGGGTCAAGGTTCATAGGACAGGGTAAGAGAAAGCACAACCTCAAATATCTTCATTTTCAGAGCCAGGTCTTGTCATGTGGGGACACAGGGCTTTGGAAAGGATTCCCACGTTCTTGACCTGAAGGATTGGTGTACGTAGCTGGAGTTTTGCTGAGCCCAGTGGCTGCCAGAGAGCCCAGAAGAGGGCAGCAATACTGTGCAGGAAGCTGGCACTTCTAACAGAAATTGGGTCCTTTTAGAGGACAGAAAATCTGGATCTAAAATGCAGGAGGAGGAGGGGCTTGTTCTGCCTTTTAGCATAGAATGAAACTCAGAGCAGGGGCATTGGCCTAGCTCTAGGCTTGTGCTTAGTAGTTTCAGGGCATGAAGCTGTCCCAAGAAATTTCACAGGAAATCTGGGCTGGCAACTGTTTACTGAGGTTCAACAAAGAAACCAGTGCAATTCATCCACAGCATCCTGTGCAGGAATGCTAGGAGCTGCCTGGAGCTGAGAGGAGGGAGAGGAGCAAAGTGTTTCAAGTCTTGACCAGCCTTCCTTCACTGCAAAGGTGGTCAGGTACTGTCACAGGCTGCCCAGAGAAGTGGTAGAATCAACATCCCTGGAACCGTTCAAAAAATCTGCAGATGTGGCACTAGTGGACACGGGTTTTGGTGGGCTTGGCAGTGCTGGGGGCATGGTGGACTTGATCTTGGAGGGCTGTTGCAACCTGAACGATTCTATGGAGTGGAGGTGGAGTAGGGGATGAGTGTGTGGTTGTGTGAAGGCAGGACTGTGAGCCTTCAGGTGGGAGCTGCAGGAAGGAGCTTGCAGGAGGGCCTGTGGTTCCCTATAAAGCTCCACAGTTCTGCTGCTCCTCACAGCTTTTCAGTCTGTGGGGCTGCAGAAGGGGTTTAAACACAACTTTGGCATCAGTAGGCTGAAGGTGTAGAAAAAGGGAGTGCCAGCTTCCAGAATCTCTGAATCAGGGACAGTGGAGACCTTGAGGAAAGGAGATGGGGGAAGACGTGAGTCAGTTCTGGTTCTGTCCCCTAAATTTCTCTGCTGGGCTGGAGGTGAAGCCCCCAGAGTAAATATGTGCATTTCCTGAGACACTGGGACAGAGGAGCACTGGGGCTCCCTCTCTGCTGTGGAGTCTGGATGTGCTCAACCTCCTCACTCACTCCCAGCTTCTCCCCTCTGCAAAATCCTGAAGGGGGCTGCAAATATAGAGGGTGCTGGCACTGCCCAGGCTCCCCAGGGAATGGTCCCGGCCCTGAGGCTGCCAGAGCTCCAGGAGTGTTTGGACAGTGCTGCCAGGGATGCCTGGGGTGGGATTGTTGGGGGGTCTGTGCAGGGCAAGGAGTTGCACTTGATGATCCTGTGGGTCCCTTCATACTCAGGGTACTCTGGGATTCTATGAAACCCCTTTGGAATGACCCTGCAGAGCTACAGCCCAAACCACCACCATGCTAATGAGGCACAGTTAATGCCCCTCTGCTGCCTTGAGGAGGCTGGGCCGGTGCCAGGGACCCAGCAGAGTGTCACGAGGCCAGCTTGGCACTGCGTGGCATGAGGAGGCAGTAGCAGCTGCTCCCAAACTTAGCTCAGCTTGCAGGGAACAGATTCCTTCTGACTAATCTTGAGACAAGTGTAATTAGCAGGTCTGTAGCAGGGGCTGGGGGCTGGGGGTTGGGGACAGGGGCTCTCACCTGTCCCCGGCTGGGTGGGCTGGACTGGGAGTTCACAGATCACACAATATTCCGAGTTGGAAGGGACCCATAAGGATCATTGAGTCCAAGTTGATGGGGAAGGAGTGGGTGGTTCTCAATACAAGCTGGTTCATCCCTACAATCCAGGGCTGAGCAAAAAGCCTGGCAGTTAAATTCCCAATACCCAAGTCAGTCTCCTCCTGGAGGGTTCAAAGAACCGGGCCATGGAAGAGGTTTGAGCCAAGCAGGACTGGTGGCCTGGAGATGGGCAGATGTCCAGCATGGCTGAAACAAGCCCAGGTCTGGCACACAGGTCTGTGAATGTTCTGTCCTAGGATTCATGAAAAACCTCTTTTGGTTCATCAAGTTTTGTGTGTTTCTGGTGCTTCCCTAAACCATATGATAGTTTAAACCCCGCTGCCTTCCTGGGGCTGCCGTTCCCAATGAATATGATAAACAAATGCTGCTCCTGTTTGGGTTTAATTCAAAAGCCTGTTAAGCACCCACGCTACTTTCAGCATCTGGGGTTGTTTGTGTCAATGTAGGTTTAGATGCTTCCCTGGACTGGGATCTAAGAAAAAGACCAAGATCATTGGGAAAACCAAAGGGATTTTTGGTGTGGGGTCATAAGGCAGTAAGTGGCAGCAATACAACTACTTGTAATCATCTGCCCACACTGCTGCCTAACCAGACTGAGATAACTAATTGATGCTTATGTTTGCAAGCAATCATCTTGAAAATATTCTAATTTATGTTAGATTCAGTCCTGCTGGATCCAAAAATGTCTTCTGTTAGAGCAATTCTGTGCATGTGTGTGCATATAATAGAACCTTTTCAGAAGTAATTCAGGAACCAAAGTTTCATCTTTCCTATGTCCCACAATAAATGCCATTTAAAGCAAACGAACAAACAACAACAACAACAACAACAACAACAAAAAGTAGTTTGGCCCAGAATTTATTTTATGCCTAAAATCCAACCAGAACACTGTGACGAACTCTGTGGGGAAAAGGCAATGAGAAAATTTGATTGGCCAGAATGAAAGACAAACAAAATGTATGGGATAATTTCAAATGGGAAACACAAAACATTTCAGCACAAAATAATGAGACCTGTCAGCTGTATAGCTGGGGAGAGGTTTTTCTCTGAAAATAAAAACATGGTGAAATTTCTCAGATTTCTGGAGGTCACAGAGTCAGTCTTACACAGCCAGGGGGAAAATGCCAAGTACAGCTGATGCCTAGTGTTCTACAGAGGCCTGAATCCAGCTGAGAAAAGGTTTATCTCCTCCATAAGTTCAGGATTTAGATCTTCTCCCCAAGATGCCAAATACCTTTCCTTGCATGTACCTCTTCTCTCATTTTCCTTTCCACCATCAGCAACTGTATACCCCAAAGTATGTCCTGGCTTTGTGTATGTAGGAATTGCTGTCCTGGTTGGAAAGGCAGGGGACTCTGTCCTTAAATATTGCGGTTTTGCTCCCATGCAGATTTTAATTTTCAATTTTCTTTACCTCCATGCTGTGGGATGGGTACTTCACAGATTCACATGACATGCCAAGGGAGGACCGGCAGAGCAGAGCTGAATTGGACCCTCCCATTGCATGTTGGTATCCATGACAACTGGTCCTTTCTGTGCTCTCAGGAATTGCTCAAACTATCCTCCTGCACCAGAGCCCCCCCTTGCTGGGACTGCCCCCCTTGCCGGGGGTCTGAGGGGGCCAATGGGCTGTAGTGCATGTCCTGAAGACACATGGGATGAGCCAGGGGTGGCACACAGGTGAGATGCTCCAGAGGAAAATCTACATAGTGTCTTCAGCATTCTGGTATCAGTGGTGATGGACAGACATTCCAGAGGGTGAGGCATTGAAGCAATTTGGTCCAGTAGAAGGTGGCAGGGAGTGAAATGAGATGATCTTCAAGGCCCTTTCCAGCCCAAACCATTTATGATTCTAAGGACAGGTTCTCTGTCACAGACAGCTCCTGCCAAAAGGTACCAACAAAGTGGAAAACTCATTCCTGACCCTCCCCAGAGGAGAATGTCTCCTTGGCAGTGCTTTGATCCCTGAGCTGGAGACAGCACTCTTTGAAGAAATGAGATGTAGAAATTCTTGTGCAAACAATAAATCACAGAAGCGATTCACTTTGAACTCACCCAAAATATGAATACAGAGCTGCTCCACCATCTCAAGTGGACAGAGCTAATTGTCTGAATGCTGATGGGCAAAAGGCTTCTTTGCCTGCGCTGTCAGTAGGCAGCAATTAATTAGAAATGTTCCTGGGTAATTTTGCATATCTTTTCTTTCAAGCTCAAAAGGACCATGAACGACTTAGTCTGCTCTTCCTCCTCCAAGGATATAGCACTTACTGTCATATGCAAGATGAAGGACATAATTAATGCACTTTGCTCACTGCTGAGGAGTTCTCAGCTGGACACTGTCTTTTTTTTTGTATCATGCCTTAAAAGATGACAAATTAGAGAGGTCCCTGCCTGAACCACTCCCTCCACAGAACTGTGGGGTCAAGTGTGTTCAGGTCAGGTCAGAAAACGTTAAGGGGGCAGGGGTTATCAGTCCCAGAAATGGTGTTTTATAAGTGACTGTTCACATACACTGAAAGACAAGTGAGCATATCAGCATAATTTATAGAATAATAGATTAATGGGTTAGGTTGGGACTAAAATCAACTCCTCTGACAAGCCACTGGTTCTCAGAGAGCTTAAACCCTCAGCAAACCCTCGGAGAAACCCCTTTAAGGTATCATCCACTGTCATCTGAGTTCAATAATTTAATTCTCATTGCATGATAATCTAATATCCAGCCAAAAAACTTGGAACAGCCTGGTCTACTGGAAGGTGTCCTTGCCCATGCAGAAGGCTGGAACTAGATGGTTTTTAAGTGAAACCACCTGGAGCTCAAGTTGCTGACCTCACCACAAAGTGCCGCAGTGGTTCTGTGCTTGGCATCACATTCTGAGGCAGCTTTGCTGGAGCTTTATTGTCCTGGGTAGAAAGGTACTGGGTTTCTTTGCACAGTCCCTCTGGGGCTGTGATTAGGGGCTGTGATTATTTCAGCACTGTAGGGTTTGTTTTGCATTGCACAGACTTTGGGGGGTCAGAGCAAGGATCTTGATGGGTCACTGAGGTAGCTGGAGGAAGAAGCCAAAGTCATACACAGCCCTCCTGCTGCACTTTTGTAATTCCTGCAGTTAGTGCAGAGCAGGCAAAGCAATCACAATTAAAACAATACCTATTCAAGATGAAATTATAATTACTGAGGTGTTTTTATGCAAATTTGGCAAACACTGAGGAGCTGAACAACCGCCCTGAATCTCCTGGTGCAAAGACTGTTCTCAACTATAGTTACAGCTCAATGCAATACAATTTTCATGTTTCTATTTTAGTTCTTTTCATTTATTGCCTCTTTTCTGCTTTTTGCTGTTTTTAAGATGAGTTGCATCCTGTTAAGCATGCTGTGAATTCTCTTACAGTGATTTCTCTGTAAATGTTGAATAAAATGCTTTCGGCCAGATGAGAGAGGCAGAGACGCAGCTGGACTCTCCTGGCTGTTGTCCCTGGGCTGGGCTGTGTTTTGTGGTGCTCAGCTGGCCTCGAGTGACCACAATGGGTAGGTGGTGCCAGCAGCAGGTACTTTCTGCAGCACTCTTCATCCAGCCCATAAGTTTCCTCTGGCACATCTGACCCATCACATCTGATTCTCCTGGAAAAGAATTCCCACAAAGCAATGTCTCATTTTACACAGTCAAGGGAGACAGGTGGTCTTCTGTCAAGATCCTCAAGTCTTTCCCAGTAATACAGTGTACTCCTTTTCCCGCCCCCCATGCTCTTGCCCTGGGCAGGTTGATGGTTTGATCATTGCACTTGTTCACTTGTTTCTGCATCTGAAGCAGAGGTTTCTGTGATCACACAAGGCAAAGGGACAACTTGGCTGGGTAATGTTGCTACAAGCTAGAGAATATCAGCATCACATCTATTTCTTAGGTGTTTGCTCTCACTTGACTTGACCATTCGATTGGCAGCTTCACAGGATTACCTTCCTCACTGAGAGGAATGTGTGGGTCCCACAGGCCTGGTGGTCATGGTTGTGTGATTCAGAGAATCCCAGAATATCCTGAGCTGGAAGCAACACACAGGATCATCGGGTCCAACCCCTGACCCTGCCCAGACCCCCCAACAATCCCACCCTGGGCATCCCTGGCAGCGCTGTCCAAACCCTCCTGGAGCTCTGGCAGCCTCGGGGCTGGGACCATTCCCTGGGAAGCCTGGGCAGTGCCAGCACCTCTGGGGGAAGAACCTTGCCCTGATCTCCATCCCAAATCCCCCTGGCCCAGCTCCAGATATGTTCCCTGTGTCCTGTCCCTGTCCCAGAGCAGAGATCAGAGCTGCCCTTATGGAGGAGCTGCAGACCCCAGTGAGTCTCCCCTCAGTCTCCTACAGCTGAACAAGCCAAATTACTTCAGCTGCTCCTCGTGTGGCCCCCTCCAGACCCTTCCCCATCTTCACAGTCCTCCTATGGACAATTTTTAATAGCTTTATATCATTAAATGCAATATATCCTTATATGAATATCCATGACTCCCATCTAGGGAGTGGGAGTGTTGGCTCTGAAGGGTAACAAGTGCAGGTGTGGGTCTTAGAGCAGCAAGTGCAGTTCCAGTCTCCTGAGAGCAGTCAGCAATGTCTCACCCTGGTTGATACAGGCACAGGCTCACATCTAGCAGAGTCTCCAAAAATATTCCACTGGGAAGCGATTTTGGTTTTTTGGCATGGTTTGGCCCCCTGGGAAGTATCAAGTTGAAATGCAGCACTATAATTAACAACTGACAGCTTAAATAATGAGAGGGAGCTGGGAGGCTGGGAACACATCCTCTCTCCCAGCAGAGCTGTGGGGGTGGGCAGGCAAGGCAAACACTGCCGGGAGGAATTAGTGCCTGGGAGGGGGGATGTCAAACAGCTGTCAGCACAGGTTCTGATCCAGGCAGGGAACTGTCGGGAGTAACAGCCACTTTGGCACACGGGGTGTTGGAGGAACAGGGTCAGTTCAGCATGGAAGAGACTGTCAGGAGGAACACAGTCAGTGTGGCACAGAAAGTCTATTGGGAAGAACACAATCAGTTCTGCACAGAGATCTTTTTACTGGTGTTTTTCCATTCCACAGCACAGTGTGTACTGGGATGGAGTGACACTTTGGTTCTTATCTTTCGGGAAGGTAAGAAGGACTCTCAGTGGAAGCAGCTGAGTTATAATGTTTCCTGTTGCTGGCCAGTGACACAAGTTTGACTCCACTTCCCCAGTGACCCTATGGCAGGAAACAAACCTGCTGTGGTTGAGCTGCAGCCAGGGCACTGCTGCTGCAGCCAGCAGCAGATGGGGAGTATGTTGGCCGGAGTCCTCTTGAGCTTCTCTGCCCCTTCCCACCTGGGAGATAACTGGGAAAGGGCAGCAATTCAGACTACAAGGTGTTGTCATCAGTTAAAGGGTTTTCTATGTGTGTGATGGTCAGGTTGGTGTCCACATCAATGTCTTCCATTCCTCTTCCTCCCCTCCACCACTTCCATGACCACCAGTAGATGCATCTCTGTTTCCTTCAGCCATTCCCATAAGGAAAGGGAGAAAGCTGTGGCTGAGCCACATGGTTGTATTTCACTGGGAAATAAACAGATGGAACAAACAGATGGGAGAACAAAGCTTTTTTTTTTTTTTTTTTTTTTTTATTGCACAGATATTTAATAACCAATAAGATGGATCCTGGACCACAAAAATCTCAGGCATGTGTTGCCATGGCAATGTGCAACAATTCCAATGAGATGCAGGAAAGAAATCTTTTGTGTTGTTAGGAAGCCCTCTAAAATAAAAATAAATTAGATTTAAATGAGTGATTACAGCTGCCTCAAGGAACACCTGCTAAAAGCTCTGGGTCAGACCATCTACCAGACTACGGTGGTTATTTTTTGGTTTTTGGGGGTTTTTTTATGCAACAGTGGCAGAGTGTCCTTTGGAGCCAAAGCTAAGGGGCAGGAGGAGGAAAGAGTTGCCGTTAGTTATTCAGGTACCAGCCTGGGGACACTGAAGTCTGCTCAGGCCAAAGTGGGTTAAAATTTCAGGGCTTAAATGACATAAAAATAGCAGATTTATAGAGATATGAGCCACTGCCTGCCCTGTGTTGGCCTGATATTGAGCTGATAGCTGCAAGTGGTAAATGGTAAATTTAGTTCTCTCTGAATTTTTCATAACTGAAGCCCTGGGAGAATACAATGTGTTGGATGATTATGTTTGTAAGGATGCAACATGGGGCTTTCATGTATTGCCAACTATCCCTGTGAGAGATTGGAATAGGATAGAAATATTCAGTTTCACTATTTAATGGTTCTGGTTGTGGTGATATCACAGAATCAACCAGGTTGGAAAATACATCCAAGACCACTGAGTCCAACCTGTGCCCAATCCCCACCTTGGCACCCGGACCAGAGCACTGAGGGCTGTGTCCAGTCCTTCCTTGGACACCTCCGGGGATGGGGACTTCACTACCTCCCTGGGCAGCCCCTGCGAAGCCTGACCACCCTTTCCATGAAGAAATCCCTCCTGGTGTCCAACCTGAACTTTCCCTGGTGTAGCTTAAGACTAAGTCCTTTCATCCATCTCAGTCTGTCATCTCCTGTATCTGGGCTTGCTGGACTCTTCACAAATACATTCCCCAAGTGGCCAAATCTCTCTTTGTTTTTCCCTGGATTTTCACATCCCATCAGTCCTCCCAGAAACAGTTCTTGATCTCTTTCCTGAAAAACGTGTTCTGCATATGTCACAGATGAACCACTGTCATAAAGTCTTTGCTTACTTGAGTGTCTTTCCAGAGTTGGATGGTATTCTGTGTTCAGGGTCAGTACAGTTTCTTCATTACTGAGCATTACCCTGAGTCCTAAAAGCAGGATTCTGAACCTGCCTTTAGGTTCTGGCTGTGGTAACATCTAAGATGCCTCAAGAGGTTCTCTGAGTCTCTTACACTGGTGCTGTGATGGAGCTGACAGGGAGCTTTCACACAAATTAGTAGTTTTCTGTTGTAGGAAGGACTGGGACAAAATGCATATCAACTGGGACAAAACACACATCACAGAATCACAGAATCATTAGGGCTGAAAGGGACCTTCCAGACCAACCTCTTGCCCAGGCAGGGTCACCTGGAGCAGGTGACACAGGAACATGTCCAGGTGGGTTCAGAATGTCTCCAGAGAGGGAGACTCCACACCCTCCCTAGGCAGCTGTTCCAGGGCTCTGCCAGCCACCATGGAAAGAAGTTCTTCCTCACCTCATGTTGAGGTGGAACTTGTGTTTTAGTTTATGGCCATTGCTCCTTTTCCTGGTGCTGGACACCACCAAAAAGAGTCTGGAACCATCCTCTGGACATCACTCAGGAGCTTTTGAGCAGTGCCAGCCCTTTCTGGTCAAGGAAGACAGCTCTTCAGGAACCACAAACCATCTGCTGCCCTTAAAACTGGCATTTGCTCACTGGGAAGTGGATTGGTGCCTGCCTGGGATCAGATCCCTGAGCACTGAACCTTTTGGTGTTGCCATCTGGGAGTACCAGGAGTACCTGCCTCTGCCTGCCCTGACTGGAATTGGAAACCAAGGAGGCTGGTGTAGTTTTTATCCCTATTCTTTTTCCCTGCACGTGGTGGGAAGCAGGACACAGTTCCCAAGGTATGGATTAGACATGCCACACCTCCCTAGGGGACAGGGGGAGGCAGGCAGCAGCCTGGCTGTGGGGATGCAGGCAGGGAAGTGATGTTTATTCAGAGCAAGGAACCAAGCTCTGCGTGGGAAGGAAGCTGTGAAGTGTGATGCTTTGGGTGGATGAATCCTAGGCAGACTTTCTTAGAATAGACCAGTTGGAGGTGATGGGAAATGAAAGCCATGGATATGGGTCTGCCCCCTGCTCCCGGCAGGGCTGCCAGGGCTGGGTGTGCGTGATGCACACGAGTGGTGGGGCTGAGCCATTTAGCAGAGTCTCCTCTCCTGCTTGGTGCCTCAGTGGGGCCCTTCCCATCACTCCTGTGCTCTGCAGACACTCATCCACGCACAGCTACTCCCTCCGGGAGCCAAAGGGTTGTCTGAGCTTCAGCAAACCCTGCTGCTGGAAAGTTTCACACTCTGCTGATCTGCTCTGTGGCTGCTTCCATGAGGGAAAGAGGGAACTGTTTGCTTTGTGAACATATGGCTGCTGGATGAAAGCCCACACTAACTCCCCAGTGGAAGCCACCCATTGAGCCATTCCTTTCACTTTTCCAAGACTGTAGAACACCTTTGTTGCAGAAGAAGTAGGTTTGTGTCACTGCACCCAGGACTCCTGTAGATTTCCAAGCAACAGGAAAATCTGTCAGATAAACCACCAGACCTTTTTTTGCAGGAATTTTCTTCCTGGGAAACCCAGCACACTGAAGGAAGTGCCAGGTATGGGTACAGAAAAGTAGGACCTTTTACCCTGGAAAGCAGACTGGCATCATCTTAAAGATGGTCAAAAAACTGATGATCCCACTGCAGGAACCTAACAGCATCATGCAGAGCTGTGGGTCCCTCACCCACATAGCTTTTTCCATTCCAGAACCAGCCTGCTATCCCAGAACAAAAAAAAGTCATCAACAGCAGGCCCTCCACGATTTCTCTGGGTCTGGGGCTCACAGCTTGCAGGCTGAGAGAGTTGGGGTAATTCAGGCTGCTCTGGAGAGGCCTTAAAGCCCCTTCCAGTACCCAGAGGGGCTCCAGGAGTGCTGGAGAGGGACTTTGGACAAGGGTCTGGAGCTACAGAACAAGGCGAAATGGCCTTAAGCTGAAGGAGGGTAGGTTTAGATTGGCTGTTTAGAAGCAATTCTTTACTATAAGAGTGGTGAGGCCCTGGCACAGGTTGCCCAGAGGAGCTGTGGCTGCCTCTGAATCCCTGGAAGTGTCCAAGGCTGGGTTGGATGGGGCTTGGAGAAAATTGGGGTAGTGGAAGGTGTCTCTGACCGTGGCTGGGGGTGAAATGGGATGATCTGTAAGATCCCTTCCAACCCAAACCATTATATGATAGTGTGATTCTGTGATAGTGTTTTCTCACAAAATTTCATGTTATAGGCTCCTTAGGAAATCTGAAAGAATTGTTCTGAGAAATTTCTTTAAAAGCTGACTTGCCCAAATGTAAATGAACTAGCAACAGCTGGAATCTCAGAGTTCCGTCGTGCTCTTTGTTTCACAGACTGCAAGGACCAGTGTTTAATGCACAACATGATATTATCACTCATTTATCTTAATAAAGAAAATTATCAAAAAAACAGAGGAGAGGAAGGAAGGAGAGGGAGAGGGCTCATGACTGTTGGCAGCAAATTTTAATTTGAGCTTGGCAGATGAGAAGAGTTATTCAAGGAAATCTTGTCCTAAAATGCCTGCCCTTCGCTAACCAAGGTGAGCACACAGGTGTGGAATTTTCCTCTTCTTCCTCATGGCAGGGCTGAGCAGCACATAGAGATAAGAATGGGCAGACAGGGTCCAACTCAAGGGTTTGGGGCTCAGCACTGCCTGTGGCACTGCTGCTCACTGAAGCACATGGGTAACAGGGCAGAGAGGGATAGCCCAGCTCTGCTTGTACAAGTTCCTTCAGCAGGAAAAGAAGATCAGGGATTGTTTTACAACTGAAAAGTTCTGGTGAGGAGATCTTAGTGAGGGCCTCTCACCCCACATGGAGTCTGTCAATGCCTTGGGTTCCACAAACAAACAAGGGTACTGAAGGGCGCAAAAATACTGACATATATCCCTGTCACAGCTGCTAATTCATCATCTCTTTTCAGTTCCACCTTTCTAGTTCTCGAAGAGTGAAGAACAAGTGGTATTTACCTCTTCTAGGCCTGGGGCCCTTTGTGTGTGGCAGTGTGGAGAAAGATGAAGATCTGGGTGCTGTCCCCAGGCTCTGTGGCCTCACACCCCTGCTCTCAAAGGACCCATCACCTGGGAGCACATCCCAGTGGTCCCTGATATTGCTCCATGCTCTGTGGCCAGGAGTCTGAGCTCCAGGGCCCACTGAAGGCTGGGAGGCCTCCACAGCCACTGAACAGATCAAGAGAGGGTTTTGGCTCCAGGCACAGCTCAGCCTCAGCTCCTGCTCCCTGGCACCTGTTGCAGATGCTGGGGCCTGGCTCTTACAGCACGGAGTCATTCCCCTGGGGCCAGGTGGGTACAGCACAGGAACAAGTTTCTTTTCTGCTGCCAGTGCTGCCTCTGTGGGTAAAAGAAGCACGGACGTGGGCTGGCATTGCTTTTATGCACTCCCACGTATGTGTTCCTGCACAGCAGAATAATGCTGCAGAATAATGATCAGGCTCTTCTAGGGAGGTCTGAAATACCTCCTGGGCTCTTCTGCCACGTGGAGGAAGCTGTGAATCTGCCCAGCCCCTGTGTGTCCCACCTTGCCTTGTTCCTGAGCCCCTGCATGACTGTGGAGTGACCCAGGGAGATGGTGAGGGCAGAGTGTGTGTTTAACCACGAGCACACTGCCCACGGTTACAGGTCTCTGCTGTCCAGAGGGGATGAAGGAGCTGAGCCTGCTTCCCAAAGCCTCAGAGCATCCCTGTTCCCCCCACACACCACTCTGTGACACAGAGTGCAAGCCTCCTTCTGCTCCCTCCACAGAGTCACCCAAGACAGGCAGGGAAGGTCCCAGTCTGGCTCCTGGGAGGAGCAGGGAGGATGTTGGAACTGTAAATAGAAAGTAATTTCCATTTCAATGCTCCTGCTCCAGGCTGGGCCTGGGTGTGTGGGTGCAGACCAGCCCCTCTCTGCCTCTCCATACTTTATGCTGCTTCTCCACAGAATTTTCCTGTCATTACATCTGTCCTGTGTCACCTCCCTATCTACCCACCACTGTCTCTATTGCTTTATTCTCCTGAACTGTCTCTAAATGGGGCTTGAGTTGCTCCTGCAGGGTTTTAAGGAGGCAGCAAGCAGAGCCCAGCACACCAGTCCTAAGCAGAGCTGCTCACCCTTCACTTGTGGTCTCCTGCTCCTCAGGACTGGGAACCTGGAAGCTGCTGTGCTGAGCCCTTTGGGGCTCCCTAAGCCCACGGGGGCTCCCAGCTCACAATGGAAATGAGACTAGTTCATAACTCTGTCACCTCGTGTGACACTGATTTTTCACCAACCTCTCAGAATTCAGTTTCTCTTATCTTAGTGCCTTAGGTTAGAAATGCAAGATGTGGCTGGGAGTGTGTATTTCATTGCCATCTGTTAGAAGTGGGGCAGTTATCTTCTGTTAATTAGGCCACCTGTTAAAACCAGGTGGGGCAGTTTTCTTTATCTCTCCCACAGCCAATCCTCCCTCCAGGAGATCTCTGCTGTTCATGGCCACTGAGTGTCCCTGCATGGCTGAGAAAATTCCATCATCCCATGGGGAGATGCTCCGCCCAGGGGAGGAGCCAAGCATTCCTACCTGGATACAATCTGAGTTTCTGGAACACCACAGCAGCCTTTGCCCACTGCATTCCCAGAGGAGCAGCTTTCTTCTCCCCTGCATTCCCAGAGGAAGAGCAGGCCCATCTCCAGCAGCCCTGGAGCTTCAGAGGAAAACTCCACCCTTGTCCAGGATCCCTGCTCCAGCAGAACCACAGCTGGCACTGCAGGAGGGCTGAGCCACCATGGAATGGGACTGTGCCACCACCCTGACCCACAGGGTGTCAGCTCCTACTCTGACTGTCAGGTTGTTTTGTATTACTTCTTTTTTTTTTTTTTTTTCCCCTAATACAGAACTGTTATTCCTACTCCCATATCTTTGCCTGAGAGCCTTTTAATTTCAAAATTACAATAATTTGGAGGGAGGAGGGTTTACATTTTCCATTTCAAGGGAGGCTCCTGCCTTCCTTAGCAGACACCTGTCTTTTCAAACCAAGACACTTAGGAAAAGTGCCTCAAACATCAGTGATCCCTGCTGCTCAATGCCATGTCCTTGAATTCAGGGATCATTGAACTCAGGGAGGCTCCATTCATCACAGGCAGGGATAGACAGAAGAGCCTCTGAGACCATGTATCTGTCCAGCCCTTCTTGTCTGTCTACCTGCTGCTAAGGCACAGGGCTGTGAGCTCTCCTACTGGAAAAACAGAGGGAGAAGGGGGAGAATTGCCAAGTGCAACATGGCAGAACAGGGGGCAGATAGAGGCCATGCCAACAGCAATGTCCGTCACTCCTTCTGCACAAGGCAGGCTGAGAAAGGAGCTGGATCCTGGCAGCTGAGATGGCAGCAGAAGTGTCTCCTCCTGCCAGGGAACAGAGCCCAAGCATGGGGCAGCAGCCACCCACATGGGCTGGTAGGTTCATGCCTGTGTCCCTGTGCAGGCTATTTCTGCTTCCTCCAAGGTACAACCCAAGAGACAGCAGTTCACAGTCTCCAGCTTGCCTGTACTCCCTTCTCTTGCTGAGTGTGCTCTTCCTGCTGAATTCTCACTGCATGTCAGGGATCCAGGGCTCCATCTCTCACTAGTCCAGCCCTCCATAACACTGTTATGATGTTTGTGCCCCAGGAGGGGAGGAGAGCGGTCTCTTGCCCAAAGATCCTGAGTGCAAAGGGGGAGGAGAGGCTGCAGCACATCAAGGAGTTTCAGGGAATCATGGGATGGTTTGCATAGGAAAGGACCTGAAAAACCATCCAGTTCCAGCCCCTGCCATGGGTAGGATCACCTTCCACTAGACCACGTTGCTCCAGGCCCTGTCCAACCCAGCCTTGTTTCAGAAAGACTTTTATCAAAGCTCTGACTTGCTTAGGGTCTTCTCTACATGCAGCTGGCATTGAGCCCACAGAAGAAGAGCCAGGACTGGTCACCAGCTGACAGGAGGATCCCCAGGCCAAGCTTTCCTGGCTTATCTGGCTCTCTGGGGCAAAAAACCCCAGCCTGGGCCAGCATCACTGCAGGAGGTTTGGAACAGGGCTCACAATCAGGGAGCTCTGCAAGAGCAAACACTCCATTCAAGCAGCTGTCCACTTCTGAGCCCCCTTTGGCATAAATTTCTATAGGAGAAGGCTTTGATAAAGGTCAAAAAGCATCAGAAAGCTGGGGGAGAAATGTGTGTGAGGTGGCCAACACCTTGCTCCACCTTCTGCTGTCTCTACAGCTCTGGTGTGTGCTGGCAGCACAACCCATCCAAACACCGCCTCCAGTGCAGGAGACAGCAGAGGAGGAAACATGGAGGTGACATAAAAAACAGCATTTGCTTTCTTGGCCATCTGTCACAGTGTTGCAGCCGCCTTCCCAAATGCATCCCAGCTCAGCACCAGCTGGGAAAAACAGGGAGTTATTTTGGTTCAGCAGCATCCAGCAGGAGCAGATCCCACAGAGCACAGGGCTGTTCGGTGTTGCACTGGGACCACTGGCTTCATCAATGGGACCCAACACAGGACACAGGTGTCCCATGCACCCCAAGCCACCCTGGGGTTCAATCACTGCTGCAGTAGCCACCAGCAGGAGTTTGACTCCATAATCTTTGTGGGTCTCTTCCAACTCAGCTAATTCTGTGATTCTGAGATCTTTACTGTTCCATGTCAGCACCTGCAGTTGCAGGACTCCTCTGCCTCACCGACCATCATGGTGGAAAGTTGGTTTGTTTGAAGGTTTGACCATGGTCTGGGTGCTGTGGGCAGGGACATACTGGGCACTGTCAGAGGAGGATCCCATGTTCTCACTTGTCTCCCCTGTGATGGAACTGGCAACAAGTGGATGCTCTCTGTGAGTCAGGGCAGAGAGCAGATCCAGACAGCTGAGGACAAAAAACCCCTCACTATCCAGCCAGATCAGCTCCCTGATCTGCCTCACTGATGGACACAGGAGAGGGGATGGGAAAAGGAAATCCACTACCCACTATCTGCACCACTGTGGGATCGTGCTTCACAGAATCACACAGATTGGAAATGCCCTCTAAGACTAGTGAGTCCCACCATTAACCCAGCACTGCCAGATCCACCCCTAAACCATATTCCCAAGTGCCACATCCACATATTTTGTGAACACTTCAAGGACAGGGATTCTACCACTGCCCTGGGCAGCCTGTGCCAGGGCTGGACAACCTTTTTGGTGAAGAAATTTTCCCTAATATCCAACCTAAAAGTCCCTGGCAAAACTTGAAGTTGTTTCCACTTGTCCTGTTCTTTGTTCCCTGGGAGCAGAGCCTGATCCCCACCTGGCTGCACCCTCTTGTCATGGAGTTGTGGAGAGCCAGAAGGACCCTCTGAGACTCCTTTTCTCCAGGCTGAGCCCCTTCAGCTCCCTCAGCTGCTCCTGTGGCTCCAGACACCCAGCTCAGTTCCTTTCCCCAGACACACTCCAGCCCCTCAGTGTCTGTATTGTCACAAGGTGCCCAGAACTGACTGCATCATTCAGGTTGCCTCAGCAATGCCCAGTTCAGAAGGATCACTCCAGGGGATGACTCTGGGATTCCAGATGGCTGAGCCCACAGTCAATGCAGGCAATGATGCAGCTGAGTGGGTCTTTGACCTGGGGACTGTGGCACACTCAGAGCCTGGCAGGTTCTGCATACACAGCCTGAGGTGCTGAGGGCCACTTTCACCCCAGCACAGCACAAAGAGCTCCCTGTGTGAGCCCAGCAGCTCTGCCAGGGCTCCCTGGTCTTTGGGAGATGTTTCCCTCCAGCCCTGCTCTGGGTACTCTTTCTGCACTGCCTTCACAATTTCATGGTCATGAGGCAGCATCCCTGGAGCAGACACAGCAAGGGCTGGCAGAGTTTTGACACATTTCAGGAGAAGCATTAATAGCACAGAACTGGAGGCTGTTCTGTTGGAGGCCTTTGGTGCCTTCCATAGTCATTTCCCAGGCAATTCATTACCCAGCTGAAATTATTCCTCAGGGAATGAGACAGGTAATTTTTTTCTGTTGAGTTTGGAATAACTTGTAGGAGACCCACACAAAACAATCTATGACAAAAAAGGCTTAGAATTAGTTCCTCTGGGATATTTTTAAGTGGAATTGTCTCCTTGAAGTTGTCTGGATTCACAGGAAGATTGTCCCAGGGACAAAGGGAGCAAATTTGAAGGAAAATGGGAAAAAAACCATGAGGTTGGGGGAAGAAGAGCATTTTGACATAAACAAAGTGGCAAGAGCCAATTCTGTAATAGAAGTTATTTCCTTGTCACAGTGCAATGAATGGGGGCTAAAAGAACGGAGAAAAAGCCTGAGAAATGGCAACACCATGAGGCAGCTGAACTATGGCAAAGCAAGCCAAGTTTTATCACGAAAATTTAATGTTTTGTCTCTTTCTGTTTATTTCCCAAGCTCCAAAATAATCCGTCAGCAGGAAACCAATGCCACATCCTCCCACCATCTCTGCATTGTCATCCAAATTCAAAGTGGGAGTGAGATTCCCCAGATCCAGTGATCTTAGCAGTGAGCTGAGCTACACTGAAGACAGCTTTGAGTAAGGGAGCAACAGGTCTCATGGAAGGTGCTTTGGGCAAGGCATTTTTGACTTGAAGGTGGCAGATTTGTGCCATGCTGCCTGTGGTTCCCCAAAGTACCTCATCGCACCCAGAAAAGAAGAGTGAGGGAGAAGCTGCCAGAATTCAAGGGGCTTCTGCACAAGGACTGTTTGATGGTTTGGGCAAAGGAGACCAGAATTACAAAATCACAAAATCACAGACTGTACAAGGTTGGAAGGGACCACAGGGGGTTCATCTGCTCTGGGATGTGTAATATGTTTGCACACCCCTACACTGGGAGGAGAGGTGTGAGAAACGCAAGACAAGATGAGAGACAGGATGAGAGTTTGAAATGAGCCCAGAGAAACAGAGAAATAGCCCAGAAATGCGCCTGAATTGGACCTGGAATGGGGTTCACTAGGAGCAAAGGCAGAGCTCTGCAAACCTGCCATGGTTATCAGCTCCAGGAATTGTGGGTGAGGAACAGCAAGCCAGGCACAGGAATGCTCCTGGGGTTTTAGTGGATCCAATCTCAAGGAGAACTCTTCTAAAGCTATTTCTTGGGGAGCTTGAGAAATACCTTTCACAAAGTTATAGCCTTTCCCTCCTCTTCCCTACAGCAGGCAGGAAGCCTGAGACATTTAAATTAACTGTGCACATGGCAAATTCCTAAGCAGCCAGAGGTTCCTGTTTCTTGTGCCAGAAGTGATGCCTAGGGGCTGCTTGGTGAACCAGGGAATAACCTGAGCAACATGGAAATGATGCTTAGTGTTAGTTTACTATGTTGGGGTTTTTTCAGGTTCCCTAATCTGGGTCACAGCACTGCTCCCCTTTGCGTGGGATTGCCAGGTTGGCTGCAAGGATGCAGGAAGCTGGGGATGCTCTAAGCTGTTCTTGCCATGAGCTTTAGCAGATAAAAACACAGTCCTAAACCATCCCCTCCTCCAGAAATGTCCATAACTGTGGGGTTCAGCTGGGCATTCCCATCACAATGTGGAGAAGGAGCCTGGGTTTCAGAGAATCACAGAATCATCCAGGTTGGAAGAGACCTCTAAAGTCATTGAGTCCAACCTGTAACCAATCCCCACCTTGTTACCCAGACCAGAGCCCTGAGTGTCACATCCAGGCCTTCCTGGGACACCTCCAGGGATGGGAACTCTACCACCTCCCTGGGCAGCCCCTTCCAAGGCCTGACCACCCTTTCCCTGAAGAAATTCTTCCTAATGTCCTACTTAAACCTCCCTTGGAGGCTATTTTCTCTTGTTCTGTTGTTCCCTGGGAGCAGAGCCTGACCCCCACCTGGTAGTACCCTCCTATCATGGAATTGTGCAGAGCCAGAAGGTGCCGCCTGAGCCTCCTTTTCTCCAGGCTGAGCCCCACACCACCCCCCCACCCCTCCTCCCCCCAGCTCCCCCCACT
>VYZP01059258.1:35499-69819 GCA_013400635.1 Hypocryptadius cinnamomeus
TCAACTGTTCCTGGGGCTCCAGCCCCTTCCAAGGCCTGTTCCCTTCCCAGCCCCTCAATGTCTCTCTCACCATGAGGGGCCCAGAACTGAACACAGAACTTGAGGTATGACCTCAGCAGTGCCCAGCACAGAGGAACGCTCACTGCCCTAGTCCTGCTGCCACACTATTTTTGATACAAACAATTTTTGTTGTGGGTCATCCAGCCGTGTTGGAGAATTCAGCTCCAGAGCAAAGTGCTTTGAAATCAGCACCTCAAACACATGAGGATGAGTGGGCAGAGCCACCTCTACCTCTGTGAATTGTGGTCAGTGGAGGAGAGTGCTTTGAAGTTGCTTTGCAACCCAAAGGAAAAATCAGATGTCAGGTCTTGACTTGAAAATAGAATTATGTAGGGCTCCCTGCCATGGCAGAGCTGCCTTCTTTCTTTTTCCTTCCCAGTCATGTGGGAAGTACATAAAACTAGAAACTGTTTTAACCCCAAATCAAAAGAAATATGTCTAGTAATGCAGCCCAGGCAGAAGGAGGTGTGGGAAAAAAAAGCCATGATCTACAGGAATGTAAATGTGATCAGTGCTCCCCTTCTGCACCTTTGCCCAGCCCAGGGATGATCACATTTCTGTACAGATTTTTCATCTCCTCATTCCTTGTTTCCCCAGGAACTTTATAAACTAAGTAATGAAATGCAGCCACCTGGCACACAGCACACTGCCAAGAGAGAAGGGAGAAGGGAAACTTGAGCCAAGGATGCAGAGCAAGTCCAGCATTTTTCTAGGCATGATCTTGCAAGCGCTTCAATGAAAATAACATCATGATGTTTTTCCTACCTTTGCAACCTCCCTGAACCATTCCTGGCCACTGGGAATTGCCATCCATACCAGAGACCAAGCCTTTGCTCCATGAAACTGATGTGGAGTCTCAAAGGGACTTGCTAGAAAAATTGTGTGCACCTGGGCAAAGCAACCTATTTCCTGAAGCTCCTCAGCCAGAAAGTGCTTCACTTCATCTAATCAACATTTATGGTGGAGACGTTTAGTTTCATTCATGTGAAAGGGAGCTCTAGCAGAGCCAGAAGGCTCAGGTTGTGGCAGGGACATCAAGGGAAATTAGGGAAAATATTGGAGACTAGGGAAAAATTCTCCATGGAAGCGGTTGCCAAGCACTGGAACAGGTTACCCAAGGCAGTGGTGGAGTCACTGTGCCTGAAAATGTTCAGAAAACATATGGATGAGGTACTTGAGGACATGGTTTAGTGAGGAACATGATGGTGATGCTGGTAGATGGTTGGACTTGGTGATCTTGGAGCTCTCTCCAGCCTGCACAATTCTGTGATTCTATACTAAATCTGTGAGTTGCTAAATCTGTGAGAAATCATTGCCAAGGCTGATCTAGAAGTGTCACTGCCACCTCCAACTTGCAGCCTAGTGGTTTCCATCAGTTCAGGGCAGCTCTGACCTTGAACCAGAGCTTCTGGAACACCCCCCAGCTGAGCAGAGTGAGCAGCACAGGAAGGAGTAGAGATGAGCAGCTGGTTCAGCACTGACTGCTCACAGCCAGACTTTGAGATCAGTCAGCTGCCTGCACACTGTGGTCATGATGGGGGCAAGTGGAAATTAAATCCCTTGTCCTTTCCAGCTGTGACCCTCTGGCTTGCTGCAGATGTCCAAGGGTATGTCCTGTCACATGGGAGTGTTAGCATGTCCTGCTGGGGGTGTGAGATTTAGTGGCCCATGTTCTCCCTGGTTTGTGAAATGCAGGATGAGGCAGGATGAGCCTTGCTGTGTCCATGAGTCAATAACCTCCCTGGCTTCAGCCTGAGGGGTTTGAAGCCTTTAACATCTCTCTGGAGCTGAGGAGCTGGGCCCTGCAGAGCATGGCAGAGCACTGGGGAGCAGCGCTCTGCTTCCAGGCTGGTCCTCGTAGCAGCTGGCAGAGCACACACCAAGCTGCATGAATGGCTGCTCTGGGAATTCATTGCAACCAATTAGTCTGATTTTCAATTATCTGAAAGAACTTAGCTTATTAAAGCCTAATTACATTTTGACTGGTTCTTCATCTGTCTTGTCCTATTAAACCTGCATTTGGGGATGCAAGCGGGAGGGGAGCACTCACAGCTGCCTGGAAACCTGTAAGATGGGAATGCTTGTAGGGCTTGCCAAAAAGGATGACTCTGGATTTTACTCTGCTTGAGCCATGCCAGAGCAGAAAGTCAGCATCCAGCACCAGTCAGGCAGCTGCCATGGAAAAGGAACAGCGCCCTGGGCTTACTTCATGCACACCTTGTTTTCCTGGAAGATGCACAAGCACCTGAGTCCACCCTCACACACATGTGTACTAGCTTCCAAAATCAACACACACCAAGGCAACAAAACTGTTGCTCTTTCATGGAGAACCAGAGTTGTCTGACTCTGCAATTCAAGCCCCTTTTCCAGAAAGGCCACTCCAGTTGCCTGATGCCACAGGGGTAGATATTTCTCCTTGTTTATTTTTCCTCTCCTTTTCTTGCTTATTGTCTTGCCCATCATTTCCAGTGTCCCACATGCAGTTAGATGGAAGTGGTAACTCATGTCCTCGCAGTATTGATCTTTTCAGAAGTGGAGCATCACAGGAAGGCTGATCTTGTCTCCCTTCCCTCTAGAGTCACTCCAAAAACCAGAAGTAGTGGTGTTCTCTGAAAGCACACGTCAGCTGGCACAGCTGGTGCTGCTGAAATTCATAAACAGCCATTGAGCCCACATGGAAGGAAAAAGCAGATCCAGCTGTGGATTCTGCTTCTGAGTCCACTGGTCTCACAGCTCCCTGCTGGGAGAGTAAATTCAGCTGCAGAGGTGGTGTCTTCAAAGGCTGTCACTGGGCAGGAGAGCCCCATTCCTCTGAGATGACATGTTCAGGCAGGTCTTATTAATTCAAAAAAAGGGTATCAATTTGATTTAAAAGCTGGGCCCTGATTGCACCCCAGCAGAGAACACTTTATCGTGCTCATTTCCAGCTTAATGCCATGGGCTGACCAAGAGTGTCAAAACTGCTGCTTTCACCTTGAAGGTGCCTGTGACCTACAGCCAAGATTACCATGCAGACCCATCTCTCAGAAAGACATTTTTTCTTTGTTGTTGATTAACCTGCCTTAAATTATTGCTATGAAAATGTCATCCCCACCAATGAGCTTCTGGCAGGGAAGACAGCTGCAAAGGCCTCTGAAGCAAGACTTGTGTTTCATGTACAACCTGAAATACATGTAGATAAGCAGCATCTTTCAGATCAGAGACAGTCACTTTAGATACATATTTATGTCTCTGAGTGTTGCCTCCACCACTTCCCAGCACATTGACAGTGACAGTTTCAGGGATGTGCCAAACCATACTCTTTGCTGGCAATGTTCTGATTTTCTCTTAACTGAAGTTTCCATAACTCTGTGCTCATGGAACAAACAAGCCCAAGAAATTGTCTCTAAAATCAGAGGAGCACAAATTTTGCCAGATTGATGGGGAAATGCTTGACTAAATTGTCTTAATGGCAGAACTAGTGTGAAGCCAAAGGTGTTTCCAACAGAAAACAGTTTTCAAGGCTGTTGAGGTTTAGTTCTTCCCTATGTTCACTGTTTTACAAAGACATATTCTCTGGACTAAAATTAAATGAAGTTTCCAATCCCTCATTCATAGTTAAGAACACTAAGTTGGATTCAGGAAGCCAAATAACTGCTTTAAAGGCATCTACCCTTGCAAAATCTAATGAGACGCTCCCTGTGCACAGACAGCAAAGCCAAGAGCAATGTCCCTGAGTCCTCTGTGGTCTTTTACTTCTGTCATTTTGCCACTGGCCAGGGACTGTTCAGGTCAGGTTGTTGGCACAGGTCTGAACCACACCAGAACCATTCTCACACATTAACAGTATCGTCAGTCAAGTTCCCATGCGCAGAAATGTTCCTGGTGTTCTCCATCTCTCTGGCACAGATGGAGTTGTAGGATCCATTTTATTCCAAGGATGGCTTTAAATGCTCACACAATCCCAAAACTGCTCTGGTTTGTCAAAATCACATTTATTTGGAAGTAAGCAGCTTTCTTTGCCCCAGGTTTTTGGTGGGTACCAGGTGCTCTGCAAACCCGAGTAGAGAGCAAGCCCAGTGCCAGGCTGGCAGCTCCAGTCAGGATAGGGCCAGGGTGGGGCCGGGAGTCTGAGGAATTCCACGCCAAAATGCCTTCAGCAGCCTCAGCGGCAAAGCAGCTGGAAGACACAGAAAGAGGGAAATATTTCCCTTTCAAACCGAGAAACTGGCAGGCAAAGTCTCCAACAAGGCAAAGCTGGCTCTGAACTCTGTCATTGTTTGGCTTCAGTCTCACTTGAGTCCCTGACTGATGGCATCAACTAGTCCCTCTCTGGCAGAGCTGATGGACTACAGAGGCTTTATCTGGAGGCTAATGGCTCTTGCACAGTTGGTACAAGAGACCCATGCTAAGGGTAGTGGATTTATGGAGCCATGTTCCTGAGTAAAGGCACTGCACATTTCTAGCCATGTCTCTGCTAAGTGAACCCAACATGCACTGCCTCAGCTTCCTCCAGAGAAAACAGGGTCACAAAGCTGCTACTTTAACCAGGACTGAATTAAAACTCCATCAGGTGGACAGACCTCATACACTTGCTGGTGGCTGGAGCCACTTGTTGGCTTGGGAGGGAAGGTGGGAGTGCCTTTTTGCACACAGCTGGGTGGGCAGGAGGGAGACACAGGAAATTTCCATCTTGCTTGATAAATGCCCCTTTGGGGAGCACAGCAGCCTGGAGACCTTGCTAGAGCTCAGGAAACGTGTTCTCTTCTTAGGTCTGTCATGGGGATTTAGAAAAGTGGTCTGTTACCCCTTTCCAGCCTCCAAATGCCTGTCTTGTCTTAGAGACCAGCTTTGGGACATCCATCACTTGGGACATGGGCAGGCTGTTACCTGGGACTACAGCACCCTGCTTTGTGATTGTCCATCACTGCTCCCTTGTGTGTGCACACCTGCAAAGACAAGAATGTCCTTCCCTTTAGCCAGCTGGGGACACACCTGGACCTAGGCCGGAGGTGTGGCAAGGAGCCAAGGTGGTGGCAGGCCGTCATCCCAGACCATGAGAGGGGTTCAGCCCCTCACCCCCGCTAGCACCCAGTTTAAACCTGCAGAGATCCACTCCAGATATTCCTCAGGCTTTGCAGGGCAACGTGTCTGGGACAACCTGGTTCCCTCCACCTATCTACAGAACAAACCCAGCACTGCCAGAAAAGAGACAGGAAACTGCTACGTATCTAATTTGATTTCATTTTACTTCTTTTTTATTTTCTGGGCTCTCAGAAATGTGTTCAGTCTGGATTGAGGTTACAACCTCAGTAATGCCGCCCTGCCTAAAAACCACCCAAACTGTTACCATAGCAACCTGACTGTGCTTTATTACCATGGCAATTCTCAGGAATTATTAAATACTGTGTATGTTTGGTGCAGGTGCTCTGGTGCATCTGATGCCAAGCTCAGGTTGGAATCCTTCTTCTCCCCACAATCTGTCTGTCTGTCTCATCATGTTTAACTCTTCCATTCCCTCAGTCCAGACTGCCAAGGCAGGGGAAAGAGGTGGGTGTCATCTGGGACTTTGGTGTTTTTCCCACCACAAGGACATCTGTATGACCAGCATTTTGCAGGTGAGTCAAGCCACCTCTGTTTCTGCAGTTGTATAGCCAGTGATTCCATAAGCAGAAGATTTCCCTTTGCAGGCAGTTCAGCAGGGGAAAATGCTATCACTTGCATTTCTCTGCTGTCTCCCTGCTGCCTGTCTAGAAAGAAGAAATTCCAGCTGGAACAGAATCACAGCAAGTGGGGACCAACCCAGAGACAGGCAGCTGTGCCTGGAGGAGGATGGTGAAGATCCAGGGCAGGTTGCTCTTGGTGGGCAGGACAACTTGACTGACCACAGAGTCATAGAGTCAAAGAATCATTAAGGTTGGGAAGGACCTCCAAGACCATATACTGCCTAAAGTCATGGATGTTTTCAGAGAAGGGATGCAGACTAGATGGACCAGTGACTCAGAGCAGTGTAACCAGTCCCACGGACTTGTGTTCCACTGCTAGGAGGAGATCTTAGATGAGACTTGATGGCTGGTCCTCAGTCTGCCACTGATATGATGATCCATCTAAGCACACCCTTCCCTCCCTGTCCCTCCAGCAGCATCTCTCAGTCATGCTTGAACAGCTCCTGGCACCCCAGAGGCACCCTGGAAGTTATTGTGCTACAAGTAACAATTAAAAAAAAATATAAATAAAATATAGTCATAAATAACAGTTACAATAAAACTGTTTGAATTTTCTTGGGAGCTGGTAGGCACTTGTGAGCTTATGCTAAATGAGTAGGTGTTAGATGAAAAACTACAGCTTGTGGGGAGAGGCAGCAGAAAGAGCCATTATGGTAGCCCTTCAGTAGCAACCTCATCCTGCAGCTGCAGAACTCATGTCTCTGGGGCAGGACAGCTGGGTTTTCAGAATCTGAGATCACAGCTGTTCCCCTGAGATCTGGGGAGCATTGTGGTACCCTCAGTACCTTCCCTTATGCAACCATGACTTCACCTCAAGATCTCTTTAGACCCATAACCTCTGATCCAAGAGGTTCCTTCATGATGCCAGCCTTCTTTTCCACAAATAATTCCTCCTTAGTGGGGTAATCAGCCTTTTATTGGGAATCTAACTGGATAAGGATGTGTGCAAGTGTCTTAAGTGTCTTAACCCTGCACAAGGAAGGCAGAAGCATACGAGGACACGTGCTGTAATATGGCAAAGGTGGATGGTGCCACCAGCTCCTTCCTCTGAGGACTCCCAGGTGGTGGAAGGACTGGCAAGAGGGACCAAAATTCCAGCTGAAAGCAGGATGGGATGAGAGTTCAGTGAGTGCATCTGAGTTATCCTGTGACAGCACAGCAGCCTGGAGATGCAGTTACACCTTTAGGTTACAAACACAAGTACAGCCCAAGCATTTGCAGAGCTGGGTCATTGCATGCTTTGGGGTTTTCCATGTCTTACCCTCATGTCTGACCAGGCTGTGCTCCTGCAATAGGAGTGGTCTGCACTCTAGCAAAGAGACCATGGAATCATGGAATCCCAGAATGGTTTGCGTTGGGAGGGATCTTAAACCTCATCTGGTTCCAACTCCTGCTGTGGGCAGGGACACCTTCCACTATCCCAGGTTGCTCCAAGCCCCGTCCAACCTGGCCTTCTACACTGCCAGGGATGGGGCAACCACAGCTTTTCTGGGCAACCTGTGCTAGTTTGCATCCAAGGCATCACTCCAAGCAGTCTGTTCCAGGAGATCAATGGCCACAACACCCCTTGCAGCAGCACAGACCACAATCCCCTTCCAGGCTGCTGTGTGAGGCCACTACATGTGGCAGCAGGGCAGCAGACCCTCTGCACTGAGAAGGTGGCTCAGGTCTGCAGACCTGCAACTGCTTATAAAAACCAGAGCTGCCTATTCAGCTCTTCCACTGGCATCAACAGAACATTTCGGAGTTTTGATCACAAATTCTGCCCCTGCTGCCATGTTGTCACTGTGCTCCTAAGGCTGATACATGCAACAGGTCCGTGGGAGCAATCAGAGACAGCACTACACTGGTCCTGCTCTGCATCGTGTGGGGACCTCGAGAAGGTACTCAGCAAATTGTGATGAATTACAAAACATTCTCTAATCATGTTTTTCCCTCTGGGAAAGGCAGAGATCTGCTCCTCTAGATTTACATCCAAGTGGCTCAGCTCATCAGCTCCTCCAGTATCCAGGATTGCTTTCTCACTACAGAAGTGAACCCAGCAGGAATATTGTTGGTGCAACAAAACACAAATTATTTCTACCTCACACCCACAGCCAGAGCTGTAATTCCATCACAGAACAAAGGTCAGGAGTCTTCCTCCTCTCACACAATTCAGCTTTGACAGGTCATCTGCTAGAGGTTTTAACTCAAAGGCTGAAATTTTGCTTTGCAAGAGGCACTCAGAGCATTTTTATGAGTCTCTGTTTCACCACTGTGCAGGTATTCAACACGAGCCTGGAATACACAGTTCTTGATGAATTCATTTGCTAGTAGAAAGTGATACTTGCCTGCAAAAAAATGATAGTGATTTCTGCTTTAAAGAAATACCTCTAATTACACTTCACTTCAAGGTGAGATGATTATACCTGAAATTAGGATTTAAATTCCTGAACTACACACACACAGAGAAATAATAAAGACAGCACAAAATTCTTTTGAAACAGGTTGGTTTTTTCCTGAATGTTCACCAGTTTTCAAAACTTACAAAACCTCAAAGACTGTAACAATGTAGCACTTGGAAAAAGAGGCTGGTGTGTACAAAAACAAGCATGCTTTTGTTTTAAGGGTGGAAAGGGGTTTATATTTATCCGTGTTCTTTTCTTCCTCCGCCAGAGTGTAAAAGAAGTACCAGTTTATTTAACAAGATAGGTCATGAAAATAAGGAACAACATGCTTTCCCTGTTACAAAACTACCAGAAGATGCATGCTCGAGGTCCAAAACACAACAGACTGACATTTTTTAGCATGCAGACTTTGTTTTATGACCCACACAGCATTTCCCTTCCCCTGCCCCTGTCAAAGATGAGGTCTGTGCCCTGTATTTTGCTCTCCCATTAGTTTGTTCTTCTGTTTTCTTTTTGTAACGACTTATTTGCCTTTTTTTTTAGCCCTAAATCCCAGGTAGCGGTATCCAAGGTAACAGCAGTAAGGAGTCCAGCTCTCCACACTATCACTGTTTCTGCAAGTTTCATGCAAAACTTAAGCCATTTCTGTGTGCAACACAATGCTGGTCATTTATTGTGCTTCACACAGCTCTGGGGTGGTTTTCCCATTCACCACCATATTTTGTTGACTGGGAAGAATAGGTTTGCTTTCCCATGGACACAGACAGACTAAAAGGCCCCTCCTCCCCTTCTCACTCCCCCCAGTTGCCCCAAACACATGGGAATGTGCATCTCAACACCAGGTCCATACAGTTCACTTGCCTACAAGAGCCCGGTGGCTTCAGTAAAGTCCCATGATTGCAGCACCCATGTCCTTGGAAGGTCTTCGGTCTTTCACCAGAAAGTTAATCATGCTCTCCGACTTGATGAGCAGGTTGCAGCCCAAAAAGAAGATGCCAAACATCACAGTCAAGGAGAGGACACAGAGGACAGCAATCTGCACCACCCTTGTGATGAAAAGGCTCCTCTCATCGGGTGCCAGGACCAAGGAGCCGCCATCAGTCGCCAGCACCGTGCTGGTCCCATTGCAGCAGGCCATGAGCATCTCCAAGCCCTGAGTCCTGTTGGAGTCAGCTGCCTGCTCCAGGAGAGTCTGGTTGAAAAAGGATCCATTCATGGTCTATGTGTGACCCCAAATCTTCAGGAAAGGTAAAAGGGAAGCTTGTTGTCCCCCTGTCCACCCCTTCACAGGCCAGAGCTCGGCAGCTCCAAGCAACCTCCTGCCTTTCCTCTCTCAGTGCCTGGGATGGAGAGGGAACTTCCTCAAGGCTGTGAGCAGGTGGGAAGCCAGTCCGTGCAGCCGACAGATGTCTGGATCCCAGATCTCTCCTGGCAGAGTGTTAGCACGAGCCCCCAGACAAGCAAAAGGAGAGAGATAGAAAAGGAAAAAGGGATCTGGGGGAGAGGATGGCAGCCGGGGACCACCCCATGCCCCCTGCCTTCACAACCTGCCCCCAAAACAGTGAAGCAGTTCTGCCAGATCCCGGGGTTTCTCCCGCTGGAAAGATAGCTGGTGTCTGCCGGCTGGGAGCTCCACAAATGCAAGTTACAAGCTAAAGTCTTCACCGTGCTCAAAGGAAAAACAGCAACTCCACCCCCTTCCAGCCTCCCCCCCAGGCCCGCCTTCCTCCCCCTTCATGTTCACCCTGCTGCCCACCCCTTCTCCATGCTGCACACCCCATCTCTGCCCTGCCACGGGTGCCCACACCCACCCCTGTGCCACTCCCAGGTGGGGGCTGACCCCTAAGGCCCTGCACAGTGGTACTTAGCTCATCTCTCCCTCCAGCCCTCCCACCTGCTCCCAAAAGCATCCTGCATGGTGAGTGTTCATCCCGGACTGCTGGCAGGTCCCTGTTCCCCCAAGGCTCCTGTAAGCCTCAGGTCAGCACTGCTGTCACTGATCTCCTCTTCCTGCTCTGTGCCACCCACTCCTTCTCCTTGCAGCGTGGCCCTATCCAGCCAGTCCACCCCCAGCTCTGCTTGGTAATGCCTGTCCTGTGCCTCCAGAGAAGAGCTAGATACAGTCCCTCTCTGCATCCTGTTCCTCTGGCTGGGGGCTTCTTCCTCCGGGTACATGATCTCCCTCTCCTCCCCTGCTCACTTTAGCTCCTCCAAAGGGAGGCACTGCACTCTGATCTCTGCTCCATCCCCAGCTTTGGGTCCCACAGCAGTGTCACTGCAGCATCCAGGGCCAGAGTATCACAGGCCCCTTAGCCCCACCAAGGCAATTCCAGGGTAAGTGTCACCATCACTCCCCTCTCTGTGTCTGCATAATCTTCCAAAGTGACACCACGAGTCAGGGTGTCCAGCTTGTCAGGCTTATTTCTACTCCTGCTCATCCCAGGGCTGTGCCCACAGGACTGCCATGTCCAAGCTTCCTGGCTTTGCCCATTGGCATTTGCCTGGAAATCTGTCTGGATGGCCCGGAGTAGCAGATCACCCCCAAAGTACAGTGTGAGGACTTCTGCCTGGTTTATCCATGTACCTACTGGCTTGTTTCTTTTGCCCAGCCTTCGAGGGGATTTTGATAAAACAAAAAATGAGGATTGATGACTTGTAACTCAAGTCAGGAATATGTGGCTGGCTGAGGGTGGCGGGCAGCTTGGCAGGGACAGTGTCAAGTGATCTTCCTTTTGGCAGCAGACTGGTCTGCTGCTGTGACTTTAGGGGCTCAGACTTGTTCAGTTCAGGGTTTACTTGTTGCATTTTCCTCCTTGTTCTGGATTTGGCATTTCTCTCCGGGTTGCTCCCCACTCTGCTAGGGCAGTTGCAGCAGAAGTTATGCAGGAAGGAGGGGAAAACCCTGACCCAAGGAGCATCTGCTTGTGTTTAATCTGGGACAATCCCACTGGAAATCAGAGCATCCCCAGTGCCCCAGCCTGGCACTGGGGATCCTCTCCCTGCATGCTCTCAGACTGAAGGAGTTTCTGCTCCCTCTGGTGGCTCCAGCTCCAGCATCTCCTCTCCCAGCACACCCCAGCACGGATTTGGGCTGCACCCATTGCTGCTGGGTCACAGCCTGTGGTGATGGGTCAGCCAGGGCTCCCAAACACTCCTCTGCTGGCTTCTGCCTTCACCCCATCAGGGACCCCAAAATCTGGACATCCCACTGCCTATTATGCACTGCCTGGAGGTAACATTGTGGAATCTTGGAATGGTTTTGGTTGGAAAGAACCTTAAGTCATTCTAATGCCCTGTCATGGGCAAGGACATCTTCTGCTAGACCTGTCCAAACTGTCCTTGAGCACTTCCAGAGATGGGACATTCACACCCCCGCAATGTTTTTAGGACAAGCAGCATCTTCTTGCAGTTTGCAGGGAAATTCCATCCAAACATCTTGGATTGAGTTCATTCCATCCTTGTCCTCAGACAGGACCAGCCCCAGAAGGTGAAGGCAGGTCAAATACTTAATTTTGTGACTTTTTCATTTTTCTTTAGCGTTTTTGCACCATGCTGAAAGTATCACAGCCCACACTGGGCAGGGGATTCCAGGACACACAGAGCTACATGTCCTTTGGGAGCAGCAGCACTTGCCAGTTTGGGTAGCCAGGAGCTGGGCAGGATGAGTCCCTGGTGAAAAGGGCCTGGGAGATGGATGGCAGGTTGGGTCTGGGGGTGTGCAGAGCCAAACAGGATGCCATAGTCCTCTCTAGACAGTTAAGACTAATCTTCCTTTCCATTAAACACTCAGACACAGTCACAGGATGACACAGCGCAGCACATGGGGACAGGCAACCGCGTGGGCAGAAAGCCCCACATGACGGGAAAGGCCATATAGGCAGCATGTCCAGGCAGGAAAATAAGGACTTTGGATGCCCTAACACTGGCTAATGGGGTCTGGAGTGAGATATGGCTCCAGGATCTGAAACAGAGCAAGACTGGAGATGCCCAAAAACAAGTTTGGGGTTTGTATTGATGTCTCAGCCAAGGTACAGCCCTATTTGATACTGCATGAGGGTTGATGGGCTTCTCCCTTTTGCCAAATCTTCATTAACAAGCCCTAGGAAGGGAGTTGGATCCCAGATGGACAGAGATCCCCACTGAGGAGGACAGCAGGATCCTCGAGGTTGGTGGGGCACTGTGGAGAAGCAAAGAGGTGCCAAAACTTCTTTTAAAGCCAAGGAAAGTCCCCAGGTCCTGAGGAAGAGTCTGTATCTCTACCTCATTTTCACAAAAACTGTTACCTCTTGTCTAATGCTTTGTGGACAGCTGCCAGGTCCTAGTGGAAGGCTGTTATCCCCATCTCCCAGCATGAGGCTGTGGCTCTTGTACAGCTCTGTACTTCTGTAGCCTCCAGCACCTCCAGGATGTGGCTGCAGCTCTTGGCACCCACAAAAACTTGCATTCCACAGCTTGGTATTTCTGTGTGCTGGGTTGTCTTGACCCAGGGCTGTGTCATTATTGTCCCCAACCCTGTTACCTGGTGGGAGAGAGCATCCCAGGAAAATTACTCCAGCCCTTCTCTCCCTTTTGCTCCCAACGTGTATTCCAAGTGCCTCAGTTTCCCCAGCTCTGACTACGACCCTGGTATTGCAGGGGAACAAAAGGTTTATAAAACACCTTTGAGAGACGCCCACAGACAGTTCTGATGTTTCAGTGGGCGCAGTCCCTATGCAGATCCCAATCCCTGAATTTGTTCAGCACAGGATCAATTCCTAAGGACACAGAGGGGAAAAAACAATACAAGCGAGAAGAAAATCAGGTCCAAATTATGTGGCCCCAAGCTGAGCTTTCCTCCCTTTGAGATGTCCAGGTTTATATCCAAACTGCTGGTTCCATCAGGTGCACTTCCTGGCTGGGTCTGCCTCTGCTCCCAGCTCTGCTTTAGCAGGGATATTCCCTCTCTGGTGAGGGATCTGAGAACCCACACTTTCGTATTAGTGTGTATTTGCTCTATTTCTCCTTAAATCCTTGAACTCCATCAGCTCTGACGGGGTTTAAAACCAGCTGCCTTTCAAGAGTTAATAAAAGGAAGGAGTGAGCAAGGTTTTGTAAGGAATTAAAGCCAGGCGGAAGAGCCTATGGGAAAGAGCCTGTTACGAGCCCCGGGGCTGCAGGTCACCAATGCCGAGGGAGGACTCGCTGCCAGGGTTTGTTAGGTCCTTGTTTAAGCCGAGAGAGTGAAAACCTCATAAGGAGCTGGCGGCAGACCGGGCGGGGACACTCCGGACTCCGAAGTGACGAGGCAGCAGTTTCCTCCGGCCGCCCCACTCGCCATGTGTGTCATTCACCCAGCCCTATGATTCATCTCCTCAGCCGCTAAAAGCCTCCGGCTACTCCAGAGCCGCTGCCCATCACTCGTGGAGGGGCCGGTCCAAGCAGTCCCCCCACCCCGGGGCTCAGAGAAGATGGGTCAGCTCTCCGTGGCACTCGGGATCCTCCTGCTCTGCGCTGCTGGCAGCTGGGGTAGGTTTACTCTGTCTCTTCTGTCACTGCTTATAGCCGTTTAGTGAAGATGTTGCCTGTTACTTCTACAAACCTCAGGACTTTCTGCCTTCCCAGGGTCTGTGATTTCGTGGGAAAAATCACTCGGAGGGGGAGCTGGCAGCCTGAGCTGCAGCGCGTTCCCACTTAGGAAGTGCTGCTCACGCTGGTTGGGCTTCGTCTGGGTCGGGGCCAGGAACTTCTCAAGGATGTTATAGGGTCAAGACATATTTTGGTGGGTTATTCTTTCTGGATGTGGTAAATCTTACTGGATCTACCTATTCTGTGTTTGGCTCTGGTTACGGGTTTGTAATGCAAGGACTGGGGTGTGACTTGGGCTTCATCCTTTATAAACAGAAAATTTACTGGGAGAAATCACGTCAGGTAATTCCTCCCCATGTCAGTACATTTTAAGGGCGGGGGAGGAGGGGAGGGGGCATTTGTGTCAGCATTGCTGTCCTGTGTTATTTTTCTCATGGGTTTTTTTAATGCGTTTCTTTAAGAAATCTGATTTCTGACATCATATGATCTCAGGATAAATGTAGTTCGTGTTTTTAAAAAGTTTTCCAATGTCAGAAGTACAGAAAAGCCCGGAAGAGCATTATCTCCTCCTCAGGTGTGTTCCTAGTGACTAGGCCTCAAAGGAAATCTAGAAACTGCAATATGATGATTTATAAATTAGACACATTGTTTTCACAGCCAGACTTGGAGTTTGGGGAAACATTGTTCTGTCTAAAGAATTCCAGACTTTAGTAAATCCCCAGGAACAGCCTGAGGCTCTGATTTGCTGCCAGATGGAGCTGTCATGAGTACAGGACATGGGATAACCCCTGCAAGAGTTTGAGTTCATAGAGCTGCAATTTGGGGCTGTGCACATATCTCTGATGCCTGTGCTCAGTTTGGGGCATCCCATTCTCAGGAAAATGCTGCCAGGAAGGGAGAGGCTTGAGAGAAGAAACACCCCAGAATGATAGGGTGGGGATCTGCCAGAAAGCCCATATCCGTATCACTTAGTCAAACAGAAAGGCTGGAGAGGATGTGGCTTGTACCTTTATCAAGTTTCCTCAAATGTCTTTATCAGGTTTTCTCTGTGCTCATTCTTGCTCAATTTGGCAGAGGGGGAAAACAAAGTGTGGCTGCTCCTGCACCACTCAGAGGGTACTCTGAGTGCAGACTGGGACTGAGTAATTTTCTCCAGTCAGGACAGGATGATGCTGAGCCACAGACATCTGGGGTCTTTCAAGTGCATCACTTCCCTAAATTCAATCCCAGGCTGGATGGGGCTTGGAGCACCCTGGTCTAGTGGAAGGTGTTTCTGCTCATGGCGAGGCGTGGGACTGGATGGGCTTTAAGGTCACTTCCAATCCAAACCAGTCTGGGCTTCCCTGCTTTCACCTCTCTCAGGACCACAGCTCTGCCCAGCCCCAGGTGGGTTGTTCCCATCATTATGTGCAGTTTATCTCCCATTTCCTTGTATTTCAGGATTGCTTTTTTTTTCAAAAACTGGAGTCTTTAGGATCAGCTCATTGTGTGAAAGCAGATGCTATCATAGTTTAAAAATGCAGGTTTTGTACTTGGGTTTATTAGTTTTTATGGCAAGGAAAAAATGCTCTAAAGATGAGAAAAAAAAAAAAAGTCACTACAAAATACAGAATTTGTTAGTATAGGCTGTACTGGGATGGTGTTGACCTGCTCACACCAGGCAGTGTCTGAGTCTGGGAAGGACTGCCAGGCACTCACAGGGCCAAAACCTGAAAGGACTCCAGCTGCACATCCTCCCCATCTTTCACATCCTCCATCTTCTCCACATCCTCCACTTCTGCCCATCTGTGCTTTTGTTCCCACATCCTCACAGGATCCCTGCTCCCACAAAACTCTCCCAGCACTGCACCCCTGCATCCAGCCATGCAACCAGTGCTGGGAATGTCAAAAAAGGAACATATCCCTATGGTGGGGGTGTGCAGTTGCCTGCTCACAGCAGAACCAGCCTCATGTTTGGATGGTCATAACTGCCCAGGTCCTATTCCATCCAGCTCCATGGAAATGCAGCCAAGAATGGCCCTGTACAGTGCTGGAGATTGGTTCCAAGGAAGGGAAGGGTCCTCCGTCCCCAGGAAAGGGTCTTGGTCATGGAGTGATGGACACCATAGGGACCACAGGGCTATGTGAGTCTGGGAGCAGATACAGACCTCCAGGGACCCCCCAGGCAAAGCCACCAGCAATGGCACGGTGGCATGATGTGACATCAGACCCCAGGGCAGCCTTGGGAATGGCAGCATCCCTCCCACAGGGACTTCCCAGCTGTAGCCCCACCTGAGCTCATGTGCAGCTCCCTAGCCATGACAGTGCTCTGCCTAGGTCTATGGCCCTCATTCCAAAATCCACCAGAAGACTGGATTTACATCCCCAGCAAAGAGAGGGGACACCAGATAAAGAACCCCTGGGCTTTGGGGTGGCAGCAGAAGGAGAGGAAAGGAAACCACCAGGGTCCAGGGGCTGCACACAGGCAGGAGGTAATTTGTACCAAATGGTGAGGAGCAGATGAGTTCAGAGGGTCCTGGGGCTCCTTAGCCTCAAGATCAGATTTCATGGCATGAGAAGGCACCCTGGGGCTCTGCCAGCAGACATGACCCTGGAATCCTCCACATGGAGTTTTAGTGGAACCTGGTCTCATTGAGACCGGGGTTACCACTGCACAGGGGAAACTGAGACAGGGAGTGGCTGAGGGACTGGGTCAAGTCACAGGGAAAACCTGTTTGAGGCGGGATTTGGACTGGTGAGTCTCATGTCCCAGAGCCCTCATGGAGCCATTGTCAGCTCTGCCCTTCCCCAGCAAGGTGGGGGCTGGGGCAGAGCCAGGTGACTAAACCAGATAAAACCCACCATGAGGGGACAAAACCCACATTGGCATTAAACAGGAGCCTGGAGCAGGAGCGTTGCTGGTGGCACTCAGTGCTGTAACTGCCTGAGCAGAGCTGAGCAACCACAGTTATAAGCCAGCAGCTAGACATGGCCACTACCTGAGGGATGTGAGAGTGGAAAGCAGGGATACTCCTGGCTTGTGGCAGGCGGGTACTTGGTACCTCTCCCCATCGGCCGTCATCCTGGTCCAATATCAAAGCACCAGGGCTCCCCAGGGACCTGCAGATTTGGAAGCTGTCTCTGTGTTCAGGCAAGTGACCCTGGGGTTGGCAGCTCTGAGCATTTAGTCCAGAGCACCTGGAACTGCCAGGGCTGTCCCGTCCCCTGAGGGCTGTCTGGGCAGTGCCTCCCTGCTTCCGAGAGGGCTGAGCTGGCTCCCAGCTGCACGGCACAGCACAAATCCATGGCACGTGCTCTGGCTGCAGCCACAGGCATTTGGCAGGGCAGGAGGGATTTCACATGGACACAGCAGGAGCCAGCAAGAGTCGTGGGAGATGGTGCTGTCGTTGCTGTTTTCAGAGAGCTCTTTGCCTTCCCTCTTCCTAGCCCTGTCCACCCAAGGATCAGTGTTGCTGCTGGCACATGGCTGAGGTGCAGGAAGCACTGCAGACCAAACTGTCACTCTTCTGGGCAATCTTACATTTAAAATCTGTCCCATCCTCACATGGAGCCAGGTATTTCAGGGCATGATGAGAGCTCTGGGCATGGATGCTGCCCCAAAACTGGTGCTAAGCAAGGCACTTGGGCTCAGCCTTTAGTTTAATCTGGGACAAGTGGGAACTGCAGGTGTCATGGGGACACTCTGGGACACATCCCCAAGCAGCCGCTGGCCCCTGGGACAGCCACAGCCTGTGACAGCACCCTCAAATAGACACACACAGATGTGAACACGTGCGTACACTCCCTGGCTACGTGCCAGCAAGCAGGAGTGCACGGTGCTATAGCTGTGGTTCTGCTCAAAGATCTGATGATGTTGTTTCATCATTTCCTCTTTCTGCTTTGTGTTCCCTTTCCTGTGGTTGTGGAACACTGCCAGGACAGCCCTGGGCAACCATGGGGGCACATAGGGCAGAGGGGGAGGTCCTAGTGCCCACTGCTCCCCGCCAGCATCCCTCAGGCTCCCCAGGCTGCAGTGTGTCCCAGCCAAGTGGCCACTTGGCTGCAGTTTTCTCTGCCTGGAGAATCCTAAAACTGCTAGGATGCTTGTGCCCAAGAGGGAGGAAGAGCCAAGGGTGACACCACGGCAGCGATGTCCCAGCCACTTGTCACATCAGCCGTTGGCAGCAGGAACCGCAGGGCCACCCACTCTGGTCTGTGTCAGAAGAGCTCCTCCTGCCCCTGGGCTCCACAGGCATTTTGTGGCCCTTTAATCCTCCCCCACAGGCTCACTGGCCTCTGACCTTCAGGACTGGTAGCAGCAGGTATCTCCCAGAGTCCCCACAGCCACTGACAGAGCCCAAGCTTTCCTGGGACATTGGCACCAACCACCACCAGCACATTTCTGGACTTGTGCCCTTTCACTCCCCTCCTTTCACTGGATTTGAAGCTGAGCCAAGACCAGCCACTGAGTTTAGCGTCTGCTCAAGGTGTCAACAACCACCCTGGGTCAAGGTGATGGGAAGAGGCAGACAATCCCTGGCAGGGCTGTGCGTACCACTCTGCACCCTTGGGAATTCACCCTTTCCACTCCTGCTGCCCCAAAGTGTCTGCAGGAGTGTCTGCAAGGATACATGAACCCCCTGGCAGGGGGCTTCACTCCAACACCCATATGATGCTGCAGGGGTGAGAGGACCCTTTGAGGAGCTGGCAGGTAGGGAATGATGCTCAGCCATGGGCAAGATGAAGCCCAGCTCATACCAGGCTGGAGACAGCAAGGAGGCAACATCCAGGGTTTGCAGGTGGGAAAAGGCATAGAGAAGGGCCTTGATGGGGCTCTGGCTACTCTGAAGCTGGTAGCTGAGCACACATGTGAGTTTGGGTTCTGTGGGCTGTAATTGCTCTGTTTTGCTGTTTCAGGGGGCAACATCTGCACCACCCGTGGGGTGAACTCCTGCAAGCAGTGCCTGGCTGTCAGTCCCCTCTGCGCCTGGTGCTCTGCTGAGGTAAGAGCTGGGGGCTGAGCAGGGCCCTGAGAAGGGCAGGGGATGTAAAGGAAGGGAAGAACCTTTGAGATAAGTCTAGGTTACAGCCACAAGCTTAGTCTCCATCTGTTCCCACTGTATCTAAACAGATTCCTTGGTGGCACCTGGCTCAGAACCTCAGCTCAAGGCACTTGGTCAGTGAGCACCGCTTCTGCCCTGCTCCAAAAATATGCCCCTTATCTGGGTGTGTTGGTGGGAGCTACATTGAGCTGGCTGGGAAATTGTGGTGTTTCCACTAGGAATTCACTTTATCTTTCAAATAATGTACATTTAAAAAGTTGGTTTACTTTTGGTTTGCTTCTTGGAAACCTGTTGTAAAGCACTGGCTGAAGGAGCCTAATTCCTGGAAGGGCTGAAAAGGGAAGGGGGCCTGGAAGGTCTGGAAGGATGAATCAAAAATACTCATCAGAAGTTAAAGGCTGGGTTTTAAAGCCTTTTTCATTAGAAATAAGGGGAGAAGACAAGGTGCCTGGTTTTGGTTACTAAGCTAAAGTGGATGTGAGTGCTCTCAAATCATCATGTTTGGGTAGGTGAGAGCCAAGCAGATCTGCCACGTTGCCCTCCAAAAATACTGCCCTGGGGGTTAATCCATTGGGTAAGAGGAGGGAGTTTCCCAAGGGGATGGGAGAGGAGCCCCAGGGCAGAGCCAAGGGAGGTGATGGGGATGGAGAGAGGTGATGAAAGCTTCAAGGCTTTCTTTGCTTTCTCCTTCTCTATTCTTGAAGACCCACTTCTATCAGCTGCAACTGTGCCCATAATGCCCACTGACACTTGGAAAAGACCTGAGAAAAGTAATCCAAGCTGGAAAATGCTGCTGGATCATGCCAGCAATTGTCTAACGCTTTGGGATCAATGCATATCCAGAGGGGAGGCCTCTGGCTTGCTGCCCATCAGATCTGACACTTGGCATGTGGTGTGAATAAAGATGTTTGTGCCCATCTTATCTCCCGCAAGGAGTGGCTGAAATATGCAGCTTGATAAGGGGCCTGGCTTCCCTCTCCATTCCCAGCTCTGAAGGGGAATGGTGGCTGGTCTGGGCTCTTCCTTCCCAGCCGCTGATCCTGGGCTGCACTGGTGGCTTGACGGTGCAGAGGGAGCCGTGATGGGTTTCTTTTTCCTCCAGAACAGCAAAGGTTTCCAAAAAAGGAAATATTTCCAGTGCTGCTCTGAGCTGTGCTCCCGGGCAGACACGACAAGAGTGAGGGAGCCGTCCTGCTGCTAGACCCAGCCCCCGAGAGCTGGGCTGTGTGCTCTGCTCAGCAACTCTGCCTCCAACATCTGGACCACGTTGTCTTAATTTAGCAAATGAGGGGTTTTTCTGTGGGTTTGTTTAATTTCCCTAGGGTGGGGGAGGGTTCTGATACTGCACCCCCCTGTTTTTAAAGGGACAGTGCCCATATTTGTGCTCCTTCTGCTCCCACTACAGCCCTTTTCCATTCACACTGCCTTCCCAAGGAGCCTGGGGTGATGATTTACTCCTGCTCCGTTCTGGTTTTGGATTGGAGAAGAATTTCATTGTGATTTTTTGTGATCACTGACCCCCCTGAGCACTGATGCAGAGCAGAGTTGAGTTTTATTTATTTTTCAGAAACCTTGACCACTCTTACCAGCAAATAGATGTTCTCATCTGCTTTTCTGGAAAAAACCAGCCAAGCTGTAACACTGAGACGTATCTCTAAAACCCCTTTGGAGATTATTGTGACAGATCCTTTAGGGTCTCACCCACCCAAAATGTCACCCACTCTGGGTCTCTAGGAGGCTAGACTGGACCAGATTTGGATTTCAGAGAAGCTGCTGGAAGGTTTTAGCTTAATTTGTGGAGGTATCTGTGCTCTGAGCACTCCGAAGAGTTGTCCTGCAGAGAAGCTGATGCTGCATGTGGTTGTGAAAACAGAGATGCCCTGGGGAATATGCAAGTTCCCACAGGCTGCCACCCTGGGAGCTCAGGGATGGAACTGGCTCTGCCAGAGCCCTGCCTGACCCTGCCCTCACTAATCAGCTCTGGAGGCAGTGATTGGGATAAAATAATCAGGTTTGCCATTCTGAAGGGAGTGTGAGCAGATGTCTGCTCTGAAGTGGGACAGAGGGCAGGGAGAGCTGGCGAGCATCTCTGGGAAGGGCTGTGGGATGGCTGGGATAGAGAGGGTGCACACGTCTCCCCACATCTCCCTGTAGGGAGCTGGTGCCATCATGGCTGTGCTGACAGGGAATAGGTTTCTCATGGATAAAATCCCTGTACTGTGAGTTTGTCACCAGCAAGTTTGGGCTGCCTCCAGGTCTCTCCTAACTATGGCTGTGCCCCAGGTGTTGCATCAGCAAAGTGGCAGAGCCTGGGGTCAGAAACAGACGGGGGGCTGCCCGGGCCTTGTAGCCAAATGTCCCACTTTTGTAGTAATTTTTGTTGTTGGGGAGGCTCCTGTAAGTCTTGAGTCAGTCACTGTATTTAGGACTCCAAAGAAAGGGGAAGGATGCAGCCCTGGGGTTAAACAGTTTCTCCATGGAAATCTCACAGCAGGAGTGATGCTGCTGATCTCATAAGGTGCCATGAGGCCTCTGAGGTCCTGGGAGCTCCCTAGGATCTCCAGGTATCACTGAGCACCATGGTTAAAACCCACCTACCCAGCATGCTTTTCACCCACATATTTTTCCAGTGATTTCCCTGACTGGAACAGGAATGTACATGATGATTGATGGGATCTGGAGTGAACCAGCCACCCCTTCCCACAGCAGGGAGCCCTGTGGAGTAAGCTTATGGGTGGGTGGGTGTGAGGGAGCTAATTTGGAGGGGTGCCTTGTCCTCCTCTCTGTCAGCACACTGCCCAGGCGGGGGCAGGGTAGGAACACGCCTGCTGATGTATTTTTTGGCTTTCGCTTGGCCACAGTTTCCGGAGGGCTGTGGGCCAGCCAGGGCCTCCTGACACCATTTGTGTGTTTCTGCTTGTTTGCATAAGACACACAAATTCATCCCTGGGTTCAACCAGCCTGAACCCAGTTCAGGGCAGTTGATATCCTGCATGGGAACTTCTCTGGCGCTGGAAGGCTCAGCAGTGGATTCCAGCATCCCAGGAGCAGGGAGGGCACTGAACCAGCCCCACCAGGACTTGTGCCACCTCCCTTTGCTGCAGGAAGAGTCTGTGGTGGTCCTATGCTGGAGGACTCTAATATAGAAAGATTTGGGCTGAGAGAGGGAGATAAAGAATCCCTTTGGAGGGAAGGGCAGGTGCTCCCTCAGCAGGAACATGAGGCAGCAGATCACAGCAGTGTTGGGCTGGGAGAGAAATTCTTCCCATATTTGTCTTCATAAGCAACCAAAGGAATAAGAACCCTTCTGAATGTTCTGTGATAAGGATGAGGAACCAGAAGCTTTCTGGGAAAGGAGGGATAAGGCTGGAGCTCACCATGACTCCACACTTTGTGCTTCCTACCCCTGACAGGCTCTTCAAGGCTTCTCCCGCAGCCCCAGTGCCTTTGCACTCTTTCACTCCTTTTTTGGTGCTCCTTTCCCCAGTCGGCTCCATCCATTAGGAAGCTGGAGAGCTAGAGATAAGTCTGATCCACTTCCAGACAGGAACTGAGCACTGCTCTGTGCAATGAGCTCACCCACAGTGGACACACTCCTTCTTTATGGCAGGATTTCTAAGGGCCCATGTTGGAAAAATGGGGAAAAGGTGATTTGTCTTTTGTCAAAGTAATAAATAATTTTAAAAGTCCCACACTGCCTCTACCCAGCTTGCCATGTTCACATCCTGCCTCACCCTCCTCTAGCCATCCCAGAGAGACAGGATTTCCTTTTAGCTCTGCCAAAACCCAAACCTAAGGCTCCAGCTGCCAGGAGTCAGGAGGAGGTTGGCAGGGATGTGTTATCCATCATTCCTTGGCAAGGGCTGATGGGCTCCTGCAGGAGTTGCTCCAGCAGGAGTTGGTGATCCCAAATCTCCTCTGTCTGCTGCCTTCCTCAGGCAAGAGACCATATGCCCCAAGAAGCCTTTGATCCTGTTCTGGAGTTAGGTGTGATAAAGCAGGGGCTCTCCAGGGAAAAGGTGGGGGCCTTTCTCCTTCTCCCAGCTTAGTCCTGGGAGGCTCCTGACTGTGTCCCTCCCCCGCAGGTCTGGGCGCAGTCGACCCCTCGCTGTGACCTACATGCCAACCTCCTGCACAACGGCTGCAGGCAGGACCACATCGAGTCCCCCAGCAGCAGCGTCACTGTCCTGGAGGACCGGCCCCTCAGCAACAAGGGCTCAGGGGGGTCCACCACCACCCAGATGAGCCCCCAGAGAATACAGCTGAACCTGCGGCCAGGTAAGAGCGCCCAGACTGCTGTAGGAAGGGGAGATGCAGTGGGAATAACCCAAAGGGCTTAGGCACTGAGTGAGCCATCACTCTGCCTCACTGGCCAAGGTGGTCTTGTGTCCTTCGGGGACAAGGCCAGGCTGTTGGCAGCACAGAATCCTCCAGAACATCTCTGGTGGGCAGCTGAGCTCTCTGATCGCTGTGTTCATTCTCTTGCCTCAGGCCTGAGGTATGTGAGGGACAGGATAGGATGTGACTTCAACAACATATGGGGTATTTTATAAAGCCGTTCTGAGGCACTGCTGCTGTGCTCAGAATGCCTGGGTGGAAGTCAGCTCATATCTAACAAGCCGCGGAGCAGTTATCAGGGTTGGGCTGCCACCAGATTCCTGTAATATCCCAGGCTCTGCTCAGCCAGGCAGGCTGGAGCCAATTAACTGCTCTGGCCCTTTGCCAGCATCCAGGAGTTTCAAGGATGCCAGGCAGGAGGCAAAACTATAGTGCACATGGCCTCTGTGCACATCCCTGGGCATGGGCAGGAGGAGTCCTGCCTCATTGGAAGGACAGCAGGCAGAGGAATCCCCACAAAATTGGGACATGGAGCTTCTAAGTGGCCCTTGTTCTCTTTAGCTCTAAAGGTTGTTGTCAGGGAGGAAGGTGAGTACGCTGCTCTGAGTGCTGTAAATCCCTGTTCCTTGGAATAAAGAGGAGAGACCCCCAGCTTGATACCATCTCTGCCAAACCAAGAGGGTTTGGCATAAGTCATCTGCCTTGACTCATGAGCCAAGATCAAATCACAAAGGATACAAGCAGGACAGGTCACAGCTCATGTTCCACAAGCTCAGAATCCTCATGGTTTCAGCTCAGTGAGAACAAACAGCTGCTCTATAAGCACAAAAATGGGACCCCTGGCTCCATGGTGAGTTCCCAGCACAGCTGGAGAGGGGATGGACCTTTTTGGGCTGTCATAAATTTTGAAACTTTCTCCATCCTGAAAGGACATGGTGTACAGATTTAGACAGAAATGTGAAAACAATAATAATTTAAGCTCATTAAGGCCTTTTTTCTCAACATGTGAGGTGTTCCGACAAGGCTGCAGCTGTGCCTTGGGTTATGTCAAAGAAACCATTTCAAAGATCAGAAGAAAGGACCTGTGTCTCTTAAAAAGGCAGAAAGAAAAGGTCAACCCTGAGTGTTTTCAGCTTTTTTTTCTTTTTTTTGACATGCAAAAGTCATCAAAACTGGGATGTTTCCCAGAAGGTTCTTTCTAAGGAGGTTTTTGTTTCAATGGAAAATGTTTCACCAAAATTTTCTCAGAAGGGGCTGCGAGAGCCAAGAGGAGGGGAAGGACCAGGGACTGAGGAGGGTGCAGAAAATGATCAGAGTCCTTGGAAGCTCAGAGAACTCTGAAGAAGCCTTGCAGCTTGCCTTGTGATCCCTTTAAGATCTGCTGCCCACACACTGGGGGTTTCCCTCACTCCATCCAGCTGTTCCTGTAGGATATCTTGAGAGGTCAGCCCTGGACATGAAGATCTGCTCATGTCCCAGCACTGAGAGTTTAGGAGAACAGGAGACATAACCCCCATCTGCCACAGAATTCCAGAACGGTTTTGGGGTTGGAAGGGGCCTTGAAGACAATGCTGTTCCACTCCTTGCCATGGGCAGGGACACTTTCCACTATCCCAGCTTGCTCCAAGCTCAATCCAACCTGGCCTTGGACACTTCCAAGGGGTGCACAGCACATCTCCTGTGCAAGCACCTGACTAAGAGCTTTTCCCCTCTGTCTAAGGGTAATGTTCTCCTCCTAGAAGCTCTAACCATCCCTTTGGGTTCCTGCTGACCTCTCCCCACTAATTCTGTGGTAAGCCCCCCTCCCCTTTCCAGGAGACGAGATCTCACTCTACTGCCCTGTCACTTTGCAGATGACTCCCAGGTCTTTCATGTCCAAGTGCGTCAAGTGGAAGATTACCCTGTGGACATCTACTACCTCATGGACCTGTCTAACTCAATGAAGGATGATCTGAGGAACATCCAGAACCTGGGCACAAAACTGGCCAGTGAGATGCGTAAGCTCACCAGCAACCTACGCATCGGCTTTGGGGCCTTTGTGGACAAACCCATTTCCCCCTACATGTACATATCTCCTCCAGAAGCCATCAAGAACCCTTGCTATGAGTAAGTCCAGGTTGAGGGAGTCCTGTAAGGGCCAGAAGTTGATGGGACACCACTGCAATGTGGCTAGAAATCCACATCAGTTGGTGAAGAACTGCAGCCCATAGAAAGGACCTGTGTTTGAGAGGTTCTTGAAACATTGTCTCCCAAGGGAAGGACAACAGGCTGGAACAGGGAAAGAGTGTGAGGAGGAAGGAATGGCAGAAATGTTAGGAACTGAATTCATCCCCCATTCCCTGTTCCTCTGTGCTACTAGGAGGGGGGTAGGCAAAGGAGTGAAGTTGAGCCTGGGAGGAAAAGAGGGGAGTGGAGAAAGTGGGTGCCTGATTCTGGACAGGGTTTAAACCTTGGTGCAGTCTGTGTTCTGCTGGCAGAAGTCTAAATTAGAAATATCATTATCATGGAAAAGCTCTTGAGGGAAAAAATTTGCATCATGTTTTCAAAAGAAATGTTGAGGCTGGAAGAAAATGACTCCTAAAAATCCCAGCAGGACTGAGGCTGGGAGCTGACCTGAGCCCAGAATCCATACAACATTAATTTTATTTAAAAAGTCCTTCACCAGCCTCAGGCTCTTTGGGGGGGACATTGGGGTCCCTCCTGCACATCCTGGGCAGGACCATGGGATATGGGATGGCTGCAGGGCAGGGATGGGAGCTGGAAGAGCCTGATGTGCCCTGTGCCCTGAGTGTTCTCTTCCCACAGGATCGGGGAAACCTGCCTGCCCATGTTTGGGTACAAACACGTCCTGTCGCTCACGGATGAGGTGACTCGCTTCAACGAAGAGGTGCGGAAGCAGAGCGTCTCCCGGAACCGCGATGCACCTGAGGGCGGCTTCGATGCCATCATCCAGGCCACCGTGTGCGATGTAAGGGGCAGGAAGGCCTGGCTGGGATCAGAACAGGGTCACCAGACTGGGCCAGGCAGGTTGGCAGGGACCAATCAATCCCTCCCGGACTGTAAGAGCCGTAATGAGGAATGCGGGACTCCAGGCGGCTCTTCAAAATGCAGTTTATTACATCCAAGACGTTACAGCAGTCCAGGGTCATGGGCAACAGAGCCTGTGCCTAGAGCTGTCAGCTCCAGCTGCAGACAGGCCTGGAGACCCTTAGTTCAGGTTACAAATGCATTCTATACTTTTCTTTGCTGAGCATCTTAATACAGTAGAACCAATCTATACCTTAACTTTTATCTATAGCCTATCATAACTACTATAATTACCATATTCATGTTACTATTCTCCAGTCACTAAAAGTTACTACATTACAGTTTAAGCTAGAAGTTGTTTTTCAGTTTTCTTGCAGTGGAAAATTCTGAGACCTTTTTTCTACTTGCAACATCTGCTGAGTTGTTTGCTTGTGCTATTTTTCTGCTTGGTAAAAGCATTTTCTTGTTTGAGGTGGGTTTATCCTTTGCTCTAAGTCATAAACCCCCCCTTCTAACTAACATACCCTTTGCCTCCTTGGTTATCCAGTAAGACTGGCTCAGCAATTCTTTTCTTCTATATCAAAACTTGCTTTCATTTCTATTCCTTCTTCAGCTTCTACATTCAAAAATCTTTCTGCCAAGCACACATATCTGTGAGACTTTCTTGTCAAACTTTCATCCTTCCCAACACCGGACATGATCATAAGCCTTGTTGAGTTGTTGTATGACTGATTTCTGGAGAGGGTCAACATTCAAGTGAGACATTTCCAGCCCAATAGTCAAGGGAAGAGCAGGACTCTCATGGGATCATGGTAGGGGAGAGGAGCAGAGCAGGTGCTTGGGAACAATCCCATGTCAGCCCTGCAGTGACCAGTCCAGAAGGGACAGCACCTCCTGTGCCTTCACCTTGGTTTTGGTGGAGATCTTGCATCCCTGAGTCATTAGCCACGTTGATTAACACTCTAACCAATTAAAACTCATCTTTCACCTCCAAGCAGCCCATGACCCCCTTACAGACCCCACACTCCCACAGCACTTCCCTGCAAGAGCAATTGCCTTGGTTCCCTGTGCAGAGGTTGGTCTCTACGGCCAAGCCGTGACCCCTTGGCACAAAGGCAGCAGTGGGGTGCTGGCACATGGGGCTGCCCTCAGCATGTGCTGACATGACTGGGAGCTGCCTTTCACTGCAGAAAAAAATTGGCTGGAGGAATGATGCTTCCCATCTGCTCGTCTTCACCACGGACGCAAAGACCCACATCGCACTGGATGGGCGGCTGGCTGGCATCGTGCAGCCCAACGATGCCCAGTGCCACATCGACAAGGATAATTTCTACTCTGCCACCACCACACAGGTAAAGCCTGACCTAGGCATGGGGTTGTGGAGCCCAGAGCACCTGTTGGGTCCCCATGGGATGGGAAAGGTGTTTCAGCCATGGTCAGAGAGCATGATGGGGACCAAGGTGGGGGGGTGTACGTGTTCCTAGGCTATAGCTCTGCTCTTCCCCAGGACTATCCCTCTCTGGGCCTGATGACTGAGAAACTCTCACAGAAGAACATCAACTTGATCTTTGCTGTGACAGATACAGTTGTTGGCCTCTACCAGGTAACAGCTGCAAAGCCACCTTCCTGGGGGGCTGATGGGCCATGGGTGGCTGGACATGGCTTGGTGTTCTGTCCTATCAAAGCTCTCATGTTCCAGGACAGGGTTTCGCCCACCCATGGCACATTTACCCATCACAAACAGACCTTGTTTATGATATTCCTACAGAACTACAGTGAGCTGATCCCAGGCACAACTGTGGGCACCTTGTCCAGAGACTCCAGCAACGTCCTGCAGCTCATAGTGGACTCCTATGGGGTGAGTGTGCAGTGTGATGGCCCCACAACAGCACTCTCCATAACAAAACAGCCACCGCTTCCCACTGCCAACAACCCAAAGATTTGTCAGCTCCCCCAGTCCCAAGCATCCTCCTTGGAACAGCTGTGAGCATCTGCCTCCACCCATGTGTGCAGGCACCCTGAGGGTGGGAGATCACTGTGTTCACCGCCTGTCCTTTCCTGTCTTGAAAACTTTTCCCTGTAGAGAATGACACAGCTGAGGCTTGAGAAAGACTTGAGGCACTTGGCTCCTTTCCCATGTGCATGGGAGCATCACTGTGGTGCTGGGGGCAGGGGAGGACCCCACCAGGGCTAAGCTCTGCCCAGACTGTGCTGTGTCTTCATCAGTCCTCTCTCCTTCCCTAGAAAATCCGCTCCAAAGTGGAGCTGGAGGTGCGTGACCTCCCTGAAGAGCTGTCCCTGACCTTCAATGCCACCTGCCTCAACAACGAGGTCATCCCTGGGCTCAAGTCTTGCATGGGGCTCAAGATCGGGGACACGGTGAGGATCCCACTCATGGGCTTGGCTTTTCTCCCCTCTACATAGCAGCACTGCCAGGTCATCTGTTGCTCTCCACCAGCACCATCTGCTTGTCCCACGACCTCCCAGGTGACACGGACCCTGGAATCTCAGCACTAGAGAGAGAGAGGTCCAGCAGGGTGGGTGCAAGGAGGAGAATGCTTTTTTGAATCTGCTGGATGCAAACTCTGATGTCTCTAGCTCAGCCTGGGCTGCTGCCCACAGGGCATGGGAACCTGGAATCATTTGGGTTGGAAAAGCCCTCTAAGACCATCAAGTCCAACCACTAACTGATCTCTGACAGGTTCACCACTAAACCATGTCCCTAAGCACCATATCTACAGGTTTTTTGAACACTTCCAGGGACAGTGATTCTACTTCTTCCCTGGGCAGCCGGTGCCAGAGCCTGACAAACCTCTCAGTGAAGAAATTTTTCCTAATATCAAACCTAAAATTTTCTTGGTTACTGTGGCAAGCAGATTATCTAGCCCACATGTGTGCTGGGACAGTTTTGATAAGCTTTGATGAGCCCAAAGGGACTTGGTGGCTCCCATTTCTGAGCTCCTTAAGCTGGGGCATGAACTGGAGCAGGTACTGACATCCAGACACACACCTTTGCCCTCCAGGTGAGCTTCAGTATCGAGGCCAAAGTGCGGGGCTGCCCCCAGAAGCAGCAGAAATCCTTCACCATCAAACCTGTGGGCTTCAAGGACAGCCTGACGGTGGTGGTGAACTATGACTGCGAGTGCTCCTGTGAGCGCCACGCCGAGACCAACAGCCCGTCCTGCAGCCATGGCAATGGCACTCTGGAGTGCGGCGTGTGCCGCTGCAACCCTGGGCGCCTGGGCTCACACTGCGAGTGCTCAGAGGAGGAGTACAACCCCTCACAGCAGGACAACTGCAGCCCCCGGCCAGGCCAGCCCCTGTGCAGCCAGCGTGGCGAGTGCATCTGTGGGCAGTGTGTATGCCACAGCAGCGACTTTGGGAAGGTGACGGGCAAGTACTGCGAGTGCGACGACTTTTCCTGTGTTCGCTTCAAGGGCCAGATGTGCTCGGGTGAGTGCTGGGCTTGGCAGGGAGGCAGCTTGGCTGTTTAGGCTGCCTGAGATCCTGGGCAAGGGAGACACCGGTCATTTTGGGGCTGGTCCTGTGAGTTGTCCCCACCTCTGACTTTTTCAGCCGTGAGTCTACCTGTGCCAACCCTGGTCTGAAGTGATGCAAGGGGAATTACTACCCTTTTGGCCACTGATATCACCTCCTGTGCCTGAGACCTGGGAGTGGGGATGGGCTAGAAGATTAAAAAGGAGGCCTGGTGGGACTGGTGGAGACCAAGCAAAGCAGCTCTGGGGTGTACAGGGCAGGGACCTTGCTTGAACCATACAGCTCAAACACATCAGAAGTACTGCTCTGCAGAAGGAAACTCTAGGGTGGAAGGATGGGGAGAGGTGGGTTTTATCCTCCACCCAGTTCTGGAAGACTTCCTATTGGCAAAAGTGTTTGGGAAGTAAATCCTCCATCCTTGCTGGCCTTATAGCATCTCCCCTCCTGAATATTAATCTCTGCCACATGCTTCCAGACTCCCCCTCTCCAGCCCAGCTGCGCTCAGTCCTGGAAAGAGAGGACCAGGTCCTTGGGTTCTCTGGTTCTCCTCCCAGGGAAGAAGCCCTCCCGCAGAAACCCCATCCCAACAGCAGTTCCAAATGTCCTGATATGCCAGGGCCTCTTACCTACCAGGAACCTTCATTTAAGGTTCCTTCCACCCACATCTCCAGTAAACACTGAAGGTCTGAGTGAATTGCAGTGCTCTAGCCATCTCATCTGTTTAAGGGATGTGAGAGAGGTGACAGTGCATAGGAATGATGCATGAAACTGTGGCACATCCTCTCCAGGAGCAGAGCACCCCAAAACTGATTTAAGGGAGGAATGGGAGAGGGGTAGCCACTCCCATTCCTAACCCCAGCCTCCCTCTGTAAACCCAGGATAGGTGGCTGCTAACAAAGTGTCAGAAAAAGACACCAATTCCCTGCTGAAATCCCAAAAATCTCCAGGAAAACATCAGTGGCCAAAGCTGATTCCACTCTGCTGGAGCCCAGCCTGTATGAGGTGAAACCTGGGGCTAGATGACACTCGATTCTTGCTCCCTGATGTCTCCAAATTGAGTTTTTTGAGATCCCACCTGGCCCTCAGGCCAACTCCATGGCTCACACTGCCTCTGTGTTGCTCAGATTGTTCCTTTATCTTAACAGCCTGCTGATAATGGAGGTGGAAACACTGGGTTTCCCCCACCCTGAGTAGTCAGTGTCCTCAAGGAGCCTGTTCCTGTTTGAACAAGGGCTGCAGGTCCCCAGGATGGGTGAGGGGCAATGATGAAGAGCTGCCCCTGGCCAGGGTGGGCTGTTAATTAACCTGAACTCTCTGACCCTGTTGAGCCACTTCTCCCCAGCCTACCCATCTGTTTCCATGCCTTGTCACCCAGCGTGGCACTGTTTTCCTGTGACTCAGCCCTAGTTCCTCATTAATGGGGTTATACATTTATTTCACATGCCAGTGCCTCCAAGGGCGTGGCCGGGACGGTGCGCAGCCGATCCCCTGCCGGGAGCAGCATTCCCAACGTGTCCCTCCCGCTGTGCTCAGGGTTTAGGACAGGTCAGCGCCTGCAAGCTCCACAGGGTTTCCACCACTTGCCGTGTCTCCTCTTTGAGCTGAAATAAACCACAATCCAAATAGCTTCAGGGTTTGGCAGGATTTGAGCATGCCTGTCTGTCTGTCTGTCGGTCTGAGTAAACCAGTCTCAGTGAGCGTGTATTGGGCTTTTCCCAGCAGTCAGCTTTCCCTGTCTGGTCCAGGCCTGAGAAAGGAGTCAGACTTGGGGGCTTTGACCAGATGTCCTGACTCAATCTGAAATTCAAAGCCACAGAAAGAACTTGACTTGCTCAGAGACAGATCTGATGGAGCATCTCCAGTTGCTGCTGCTGGAGCTGGGGCAGCTCAGCCTGAAATGTGGGAGTTTGTTCTTGCTTGGGTGGGATAAGAGGAGTGTTGGGGACATGGTGAAGGTCTGGGTTTGGTGTGAGCTTCTCTGTGTTCCACCCCAAGGACAGTGCAAAGGAGGTGTCCTAGGTGGCCGGTCTGCCTTGCAGTGCCCACAGAAGATGAGTTGCCACTCTGGGTCATAGGCATCCATATGGGGAACTGCAAACAGGCTCTGTGGAGACACTTAAGAGTTCTGATGCCTTTTGGTTGTCCCCAGGCCATGGGCAGTGCAGCTGTGGGGACTGTCTGTGCAACTCAGACTGGACAGGAGACTACTGCAACTGCACCACGCGCACGGACACCTGCATGTCCAGCAATGGGCTGGTGTGCAGCGGCCATGGCTCCTGTGTGTGTGGCCGCTGCGAGTGCACCCAGCCCGGCTCCTACGGAGACACCTGCGAGAAGTGCCCCACCTGCCCGGACGCCTGCACCATCAAAAAGTGAGAAAGAGCAGAGGGCTGGGACAGGTCATACTACATTGTGGGCTGGCAGAGAGCAGGGACAGGTCATATTCCACTGGGGAGCTGACAGAGAGCTGAGAAAGGTCATATCCCATCATGGAGCTGGCAGCACTGGTGGCAGGAGCTCTCACTATCTGCAGCCCAGTAGGGTTGGGACTGTTGTGATTTCCACAACCTGAAACTGAAAGGTGTGACAGTTCCCTGAGGAGAGCATGGAAAAGCTCATGGTACCTCCTTCCTCTTCCACAGGGATTGCGTGGAGTGCAAGAAGTTTGAGCGGGGAAAGCTAGTGGAGCAGCAGTCCTGCAGCCGCATGTGCCGTGACGAGATTGAGACGGTGCAGGAACTGAGTAAGAGGAGACCCAACCCCTGTCCTAATACATGGAAATCCAAGGGGCTGTGTATGCCACATGTTTTCTCTCTGTGTGTGCACCCCTCAGCATGGGGACTCTGAGCCTCTCCCTCTGGCAGGTGACAGGGGTAAGGATGCTGTGAACTGCACCTATAAGGATGAGAATGACTGTGTGATGAGGTTCCAGTACTACGAGGACTCCAGTGGCAAGTCCATCCTCTATGTCATCGAGGAGCCTGGTAAGACCCAGCTGCCATGCTTAGGCTGGGGGCTGCAGAATGTATTGTGCTGGGTTTCTGTGCAGAATGGGGGGATGTTGAGTTCACTTTGTACCTCCCACTCCAGCCACGTTCATGGAACACCACGGCTGGGGGCTGAGAGGGATTAAAGAACTTCTTTGTCCTCTCCTCAGTGCCAGTGGGCCATGATTTCCTGCCTCTCAGGTATCACATTTCCTAAGTTATTTCATCCCTTCATTGAGGCCAAGGACGGGGGTTCAACCTTCCCACCACCCTGATCCTGTGTTTGACTTTGTGGGGGTGATTTTTCTTGGGAAGCAGATAAGAGGAGGTTCCCATCAGCAGCCCTGGGGTATCCACTGACCTTAGCTGAGCCTGGGGCTGTGTCGCTGCAGATCCTTCAGAAGCAGGGTCGTGAAGGCAGCCACCATCTCTCAATGCAGCTGTCTGCCATGGGCACAGTACAGCCCACACTTCCCAGTCCCACAGCCAGATGGGAGAGGAGAGGCAGGGTGAAGGCTGGGGTGGCCACATGGCCCGGGGCAGTGTGCAGGGTGAGCAGGAGCTTCGGAGGCTCACACTGGATTTCCCTGCCTCCATATGCTAATTCAGTGTTGACACACGGCCAGAGGCTGGGGCGGGGTGTCAGTGGGCTGGTGGTTTGGGGCAAACTTCACAAGCACAGGGACTTGGTCTCCAGTGTCATCCCCCACTGCAGGCAGGACCTGTGAGGCCCCTGATCTAGCTCTAGGTTTGGGTGCAGACCCCCACCCTACAGACAGGTGCTCAAGTATTTTGGCACCGGTGCCCCATGGACGGGATCCTCTTTCACAGAGCCTGCTGTGCTCAGGGTAGAGGCTTCTGCTTGCTGGCAGAGGAGGATGATGTCCTCCTGAGACCAAAGGAGCTCCATATATCCATGGCCAGGTAGCCCCAGAGCTGCTTTAAGTTGCTCTGAGGGTGCTGAGCTCCCCCCAACCTGCCCTCCTCTCTGCTCCAGACTGTCCAAAGGGGCCAGATGTCCTGGTGGTCCTGCTCTCAGTGACAGGTGCCATCCTGCTCATCGGCCTTGCTGCCCTGCTCATATGGAAGCTGCTCATCACCATCCACGACCGCCGTGAGTTCGCCCATTTTGAGGAGGAGAAGGCCAGGGCCAAGTGGGACACGGTGAGGAGCAGTGGACTGGGTGCTGGGCAGGAGCCCTAAAACCCCACAGCCTCTGCCTTGAGGGATCCAGATCCCAGTGCTTCTGGCATGAGAGCCCAGCTGCTGTCTGTTGTCCCATGACATGGTCCTTAAGGGCCAGCTTGTCCCATTCCTCTCTAAAGCCTGGGATAGTGTCCCATGCAGGACTCAAGGTGACACTGCCACCCAGGACACCCCTTCCCTGAGCCTGCTGTGGTCCCAGGGGCTGTGCACAGGTGATAGGAGATGTCCTAGATTATTTTCTCCCCTCCAGCATATCCAAAGCACTTGTCAGCAGCATGACCCCCTTACTGCTTACAGCAGTGTTTCCATCCCATGAGTGAGGCAGAAGGTCCCTCCTGCCACAGGATGCTGGAAAGTACTGAGGAACCCCAAGCACAAGGGAAGGGGCTGGGATGGCACTGGTACCTGTCCTCTGGTACCACCTCTCCTCCATCTCCTAACCCCCCACAAAGTGAAGGGATGGTGTGGGATGGTGTGGGATGGGGTGGGATGGGATGGGATGGGA
>VYZP01059260.1:0-53907 GCA_013400635.1 Hypocryptadius cinnamomeus
GGTGGTCCTGGGAGACTGAGTTTCATTCCTTTGTGTCTTCAAGGAGTTTTAGTGAACTTTGGCAATTCATGTAATGACTCTTTGTGTCCAGAACTCTTGTAGAATGAGAAGAGGATCACTGCCCTGGCTGGAAGCAGTTCTTCACAATGTGTACAATAAAGATTTAATGCCATTCAGATACTGAAACAAGGATGCCATATAAGGACTTGACACAGCACTGTCATCTGTAATCTGCATCAGCAAAACAGAAACAGTAATCACCAAAGTGTTTTATTCAAATATGTTATGTTTGGTTTAAACCCCGAATCCTGAGTGTGGATACCTTGTATCATTAGACTGAAAATATTTTGTAAAATGACCCAATCCTAAAATTCTTAGTCAGAATTGCCCTTAACTTCAACATTAGTTTGCTAGAGAAAAAACTTGTATAAAAAGTTCAGGAATTGCTCCAGCAAATAACAACTGAAAACAACCTTGTTTACTCCTCATTCCTGTGTTCAGCATGTATCTGAGAAGGAAATAAATCTGCTGTGCACCCCAGGGTAAAGTATATTAATCAACCAGTTATCTTGTTAAGGGAAAATAAATGACTCGCTGCGCTGACTGAATACATTGCAGCGCACAGACTTTGCAGTGCTGTAGCAATCCGATACTGACTGTCAGCCATCCAGAATCTGCTAGAGAAGCTGAATTACTGCAGGAGTGCAGCAGCAGTGTAGAAAAACATCCACAAGCCCATATTCTATAGGGTGGCCCAGAGCTAGAGGGTACATCTTTAGTATTCACCCTTTGGCAGGTGATCTTGTGTTAAAATAAGGGGTGTTCTGCTCTTCCCTCAGCAGCAAGATATGGACCATCTACAGCATCCCAGTCAGTGATGGATTATTATCCTGTATGACAGTTAACAGTTTGCTGTAACAACAGCAAAGCCCCACAAAGAAAAGTAATTCCACTGGGACAGATGAATTTTGTTCTATTCCAGTTCTCTTATTTTCATTCTTACTGTGAATGGTGCTGCTGTTGAGGGAACACATGCAGAAAGATGCTGCAGCTAAGGCTGTTTTGCAGCTCTTAGAGGAAGGCAGGCAGCATCACTGTGGCTGGTTGGGTTTTTTAGGAGGCTGGCTTAAAATGGTACACAATCAGGTATAGAAAGAACCCCATTTCTCCACTTTTCTTTTGAGACATCCAGAAATGTGCTGCTGAGTGCACAGGAGCCATGAACCTCAGTAGGGAGAGTCTCTGCCAAGTGGGGTGCATCAGTCAGCCAAGTGCTGCACCTCTTGGAGGCTCAGAGCTCAAGGCTTCCCATGCCTGTCTAAGCAGATACAGCTGTACTCTTAAACAGGGGATGGGACACTTGAGCACAGCAATTTACTTTACATGGACATTAGGATCCGCTGTCTTTTCCCTTCCTTTAGTCCTGTTTCTGTTTCTTTGAATTTTAAAAAGCAGACAAGGGCAGCTGAAACAGAACTCCTCAAAGAATAGCAGAGGCTCAGCTCTAATTATAGTGAGCCTGAAGGAAGCCATGCATTAAAACATTCATGATTTCAGAATTGCTCTGTGTGTTTCTTAGATGTGCTGTTATTTCTTAATAGGTTTCAAAGTGTAACAGGAGACTAGTCTTTCTTCTCTGAGATACTTGACATATGCAGGGGAACTCTGCTGTCCTGTCAAAAAGATGTATGTAGGCTTTGCTGCCTTGTTAGGTATTGTAGATTTAAGTGGTGGCTTGACTTTGAGACAGCTGTTCAGAGGTAGCAATTCCAGAAGACCAAAGGACTTGAAGCAAAGTGCTCTCGTCTTTCAGGGAAATCTAAAGATCTAAGTCAAGCAGGTGACTAAAGAGATGTAGGTGCCTAACTTAAAAATAGGTATTTCTTGGAGGAGCTCTGCAATCTCTCTGACCCTTCAAGGTCATCTGCCAGATTAGTCTGAAGTGAGAACAGAAGCTGGGTCTACTGGGAATCCTCATCCCAAGCTGTCACCTGCAGGAACAGCTAATCATTATCAACAGAGCTGTGATTATTCTTCTTTGATTAATTTAAAGTTTAAAAAATCTAAATGGCTGTTGAATAGCTGAAATACATGCTGTTACATTGACATTAAAATACAGAGGTTTTTAAGTCAAATGGTCTAGATCTGAAGAAGAGACTTAATTTTTTTTTTTCTTAGATCCCTGCATAAAGTAATTATTATACAGTAAAAGGTTCCCCATCATTTGCTTTGTAGACTTATTCACTTAGAATATTTAGAAACCTTGTTGATAAGATTTATATCAACCTCTGATCTCCTTCAGGTCACTTCAAGACAAACTGCTACTAGAATGCAAAACAAAGGTTTGTTTAGAGCTCTCTTCAACCCAGCTGTCAAGCTGCAGGCACTGTGAAAATAGTTGGAATATTTACATCAACCCATGTCATGTCAGGAGTAATTCTCACCTTCAAGGAACAGCTCACTTTCATGTGTGTATGTGTGTGTATTTCTGCTCACACATATGGAATAGGAGATAATTAACTGATAATCTTCTGCGATGTAAATTAGAAACACTGTGATTAAATGAGCTACTCTGATTAATGATTTTATAACCTCTTGTGTAATGTCAATAGTAAAAAGCTATTATTTCAGCAAGACATCCATGCCATGTTCTTTGGATAGATTCTTAACCTTGTGTCTCAAAGTTCAGAAGTTGAAAGCAGTATGTGTATTTTGTTTGTTCATTGGAAAAAATACTGTTTTCTTCCACACTTATTAGGAAGCTCTGATAGTAACAGTTCCTAGAAATAATAATAAGTTGCAGCTGCACTCCAGGTGGAAATGTTCATACTTTGTTGTTCTGGGAGGATGGTGATACTGCAGCATTCAGCTCTTGCTGTTGCAAAGAGCAGCCAAGGGTGAAGACCTTACGAGGTGCTCCGAGGTTTTTTTCCTCTCTCATTAAGCTGTTTTGAAAATGCCAGTCAATTTGGTGCAGTTTGCTCTGTGCCAAAGGAAACAGAATTGCTCTTGAGAAGCGTTTTTATCAACTGGAGAAATAAGTTACAAGACAAGTTTGGGTGGTGCAGATTTCACCAAAGATGAGACTATCCCAGCCTTTCCTTCAAGCTGGTGGTTTTCACAAGAAAACCCAAAACATCTAGCACGGTGTTAGTGTTGCCTCACTGTGAAAGGGCCTCAGTGTCCTCTTTAAAACTTAATTAATATATCCAGTAAAAACCCTCACACTGGTGAGATTAAGAAGCGTCTAGGTGATAATGAAAACAGGAGCTGTTCTAGGGAACTGCATCCTTGCAAGGGTGTTTGCTGATGGATGTGGAATAGACAGCAAAGAGCAGGAGCTTTTGGAAAGTGTTTACAGAGAAAGTTTATACTGCACATTTCTCACAGTGCTGGGGGCAACTTTCTTCTGTTATTATAAAATTTCTGAAGCTCGCCATATGCTAATTTTTTTTTCTTTACCTCATAAAACTTTTAAAGATAGATGTCCTGAGCCAACAGTTACTGCTAGGTATACACAACAACAAATAAATGTAGGGCTTATACAGCAAAAATGACTATGACTAGATATGTATGTCTGTGTATGTATTTAATCCAGATTTCTGTGTCCTGTTTAACACTTATGAAGAGGAATCACTACCCCTAAGGATACTGTGCTGCTCCATGGCATCATAAACAAAATGCCTCTGGAGTTCAGCACAGCACTGACATTTTGGTTATAGTGCCAATAAACAAGAAACCCCCCGTGGCACATTGACTGACTGGTTATCCCCACCAAAGCCATGAGGAACTATGGAGTGCTTGCACGGTTACTATATTGCCTTCTTCACCTCGCTAATTAAAATTAGAATTTTTATTTAAGTTGAATGTTTTAGGGACTGCTGCCATACACTACATCACACACTTTAGCACTACATCTTTATCTTGTGGAGTTTTTTCTTTAGCTCAGTTGCTGGAGTCAGGAACTGGCATAAGTTAAATTTACTCTGATGCAAAGTCTTTTGGACTTTTTTTGTGTGGGTTTTTTTGGCCTTTTTTTTTTGTTTTGTTTTGGTTTTTGTATTTTTTTAGTAATTCATGTGATAGAAAGCTTTTGGATTATAGGATTTGTGTGGGTCTAGTGGAGAAGGCTCTTGGGGTACTGCTTTGCCAGGTAAATTTGTTGAATTATCTATTTGGAAAGAGCTGATAAAAATGAGGAAGCTGGGACTGCAGGGCCTATTTCTGCTGTGAAATCATCTTCATTATATGTATGGTCATCCATCATCTCTGGTTCAGAATAAAACCCTGGGCTAACTAACAAAATGTGCCATTTCCTGGTGTCATGGTGGGGGACAGGATGACACAAAATGGGGTCACATCTTTAGAGCTCTGTTCCAGCCTGGGACTGGTGAATGTTTCCCATTCCCTGTCAATGGCTGTGAATGCCTTGCTGCCTCTTTGGGAATGTGTCTGATGGTACTGATGGTCCTTCTCACATGGAAAAGCAAATGGTGCTGTGCTGGTCAGCAGCAGGAGCTTCTTTTGAGGTAGGGTTTTGCTGGCAAAAGTGATTTTTCTTGCTGAGGATGGAGCCAACTCGTGACCACCTGATCCTGGACAATCAACTGAAGTTTGCCAAATGCTAGCCAGTCTTCTACAGAAGAAAATAATTTTATTCTCAATTTGCTGTAGAGCAAGCAGGCCAGGAGAACTACAGAATATGGCTGAGACAGCACCTAGTTAAATTTAGGGGAAAGCACCACTTACTTCCCCACCCTCCCTCTCCAAATTAATGGGAGAGAGACTTAGGGATGAAGAAAATTACTGTCATGGCTGGGCCTACAGACAGATCTGTGAGCTCCTCAGAGATCCCCTGGGAAACAAATCTAAGACAAGAAGGGCTGTTCTAAAAATGTGCCATTTTATTTGCAGAATTTTTACAGCAAGTATTCACAGAGGTCCTGAAATTCTCTTTGGAATGCCTGAAATTTAACTATAACCCTCAGCCTGAGTGTCCCAGCATGCCCTACATACACAAAATGAATGTGCCATCATCTCTCCACCATCATCTTGGCTTAGTTTGTGTCATAAACCAGTGAAGCTTGTTGATGTTATGGGCTCAGTCCTACAGTCAAGCATCTGCTGAATTCCATGGGAATTTCATGGTGGAAGGATCCCTTGAAAAGCTTTGTTACTGGTCTAGACCTGATCTGAACACAGGTGCATTACTCTTACCAGTGGAGGCTTAACAGCATGGGTTTACAGAGATTTGATGGATCTTCCTTCACCTCAAGAAGAAGAGTTGTGGCTCGCAGTGTGTTTGTGACTCTAAGTTCCTTGATCTCAAAACCTCACAACCGTGGTAAGATGTGTGCTGTGATGACAGCCTCGTGTGAGGATGGAGGGAAATGTGAGGGGAGGCAGTTTGGGATGAGCCAAAGAAACCCAGTCATAATGGATTGACTTCATCTATTACAGAAGACAAATTTTTTCTTTATGAATTTGTGCTGATATTTTTTTTCTTAGTCATTTCTGATTTCTTATGTGTAGAGATGGAAGTACCTGCAAATGCACCTTGTGACTCACATAGACTTACTCTTGTGGTTGGTGTTTTTAAATTAATTGAAATTAATTTATCTATTTTTAATTTATTTTTTGGATCCTGAGGTAAAATTTCAGAAATTAAAAAAATGCCAACCTGTGAATACAAGCTTCTGCTGAGGAGGAAAGAAGCATCCAGGGTTTTCTTTTAATGTTTTGCTGACATATGGTGTTTCTAACCCAGTGACAAATTAATTGACTAGATGTAAAAGAGATGGACAGTGCTCAGCAAGGAAGGACAAGATATGCATTATAAGACATCTGGTTCTGCCTCTGTTGGATTATGGATACAATATACATTGGACACCTAATGAGTCTCTGCTGCATAAAATAGATTCTCCTTACAGTAGAATTGCATGCTTTGTCTCTAAATGAGGTTATTATACACACCATTGCACAGTGTTTGAAGAGCTTGGTTGGCTGTTGTAGAGGGTAGGGAGAGAAAAACATTGGAAAACAATTGCACTTAAGACCTTCAATCTATCAATTGCCCCATGATTATCCAAATTACCATTACACTACTATTAGAAAATACAAATATTTGATACATTCAGGGTTGAAATGTTAATATTGACTGGCCAGATTTTGACAAGGTGGATTATTCTTTTGCAGTTGTTTTTACCTTGAAGTAAAATCTTACTTCCTCAGATAGAAAAGCAGGTAGTGGGAATACTGCTATGAAGTGGAATAATAACTCTTCACTCAGACTGAACTCTTGATTTAGTATTTGCTGCTATTCAAACCTCAGTCTGAGACTACTCAGGAGGTTTGGATTTTTCCAGAGATAAACTGTGAACAATTTCATTTTTAAGAACTCTTCCTCAGTAATCTGCAGAGATTAAGGACAACACTTTCAAAAGTAAGGCATGATTTGAAGTGATTCCATTTTGAGGTTCCAACTTTTGACCATTGTAGTGCATAGTTTTCAGAAAATGATGAGGTCTAAAAGCTCCACACTCCTTATGTTCTTGAGGACTGGACACCTAGAATTTTACATCTTCAAAACAGCAAACCACTTCTGAAAACTGGCTCAACCACTGAGAAAGACCAAATGTAGCAATTTTAGATGGTGTGATGGCACCTTTTCCCACATCAACAGACAAATTCTATGGTAAGAGTTGTAGAGAGACCTTATAAAAAAGACAGTTAAAAGGGGCTTTGCCTAATCCAGTGTAAATAATCATCTATCCTGCCTTCTTCTTGGGATTTTTGTCTTCCTCAGTTAAGTCTTTTGTCTGCTAGTCTGCTTTTTAATTCCAGTTTTCAATGTACCATAAAAGGATGTGATCTTACTAAATAATACTATTTAATGATCTTAGTTTTCCAGGGTAGATAGTAAAACTATTATAATGTGCAAAACGATGAAGGTGGCTTTTTTCAGAGCTTTATTCCTCAGACTAAAACAAGCACACTCTCAAAACACAGCTGAAAGCAGCATTTCAGTACAGAAAGCTGTAAGTGGGTCCATGGTGTGGTTTCTTTTCAGGCACGGCAATATCCAACTCCCGCAAGTATTACTGTTCCAACATAAAGGACGAGGAGACACATGACAAAAATTACTTGGTAATTGTGCTAGTCATAATTGTTGCTGTTTATAATTTCTTTCCCAGAGCCCCTGCAGTTAAACTGAAAGGTTATATATATATAAATATCTGTGTGTGTGTACATGTGCTTTGCAGGATTTTCTTTGGAAGAAGTAACTCTTTTGTACAGTCCTTTGCTGACATTTCTATAGCCAGCTCACATCCTGTTGGGTGAAGCTGTGATCCTTAATGTAAGGCAATGTGACTCATAAGAAGAAAGATTGCAATAAGCACAGTTTCTAGTGATTAATTTCCCAGCCCTGGATACTCTTCCAGTAAGTGCTGAGGTAGAGAGTGCTTGCTGGTGATGGTGTTTAAGAGCATTTCATTCATGGTTTGAAGTAGCTGGATGTTTATCTTAATGAGCTCTCCCATTGCTATCACAACAACTTTAAATACCTTATGGCTAGTGAGGAAAGCCTGACACACAGGCAGATTTGTTTCTCCAAATACCTTCCTGACTGAGCTGCAATTTTCATTGAGGTTGATTTCCTCTCAGGCTGTGCTGCTGCTGTCGTGATTTACTAACAGCTCCTCCTCTTGTCCCTTCCTCAGGAAAAGGAGAAGCTGTACGTGGAGCTGAGGCACGTGCTGGCCCGGCAGCCTGGGCCCGAGGCCACGGAGCAGCTGCAGCAGTACCGCAACATCCTCCGGGAGAAGGTGAAGCAGATCAAAGTAAGAGGTGCCCACTGGCCCTGGGGAGGGGCTGCAGGGAGGTCCTCAGTGAGCTGTGTGCCTGCCCTAGTGCACCAGACCAGGAAAGCAGGGTTATCACTGCATCTCCTCAAGGGATGACACAGAGCAGCAAACGAACTTTTTTTTTAACATTATGTTACTTTGTTTAATTAAAATAGAGGAAAAGTCTTATTACAATACGAGTTAGCAGCATAGTGCTGTAAATATGTATTTTACATGGGCATTCTGGGTTACTGCCAGCTTTTTATTCAGTTTATTCTCCTTCCCTTTATCTTAAATTATTAATATCTTTAAGAAGCAAATCAAAGCCATTTTGTTTTCTTTTTAACAAACTAGTGGGAATATACTGAGAATCTAGTCTTAAGTTGCTATTATTTCTCTTGCTATGTCTACATGTACATTTAGATTTGCAGGTTTTGTGGAGATGACAGGAGGAACCTGTTCTACCCCTTGTCAGTCGGATGGAGGAGTTCCTGCTTCCAAAAGAATCTTGTAGAAAATTTTAAAAGCAAAATATTAAAAAGCGATTCTTTGATAGAATTCTATGATATTCTATGAATAAGCTGATCCTCTCCTATTCTTGCCTGCATGAGAGATCAGTCTCCCCAGGAGTTCATCTACTTCTGCAGCTCCTCTCTCTGTTGAAGTCATCATCTCCTCTTCACTGCATCATAATCACGTCTATACTAACCATGAGGAAAAAAATGCAAGAGCAGATGGGCCCTTAGGAAACAAAGAGGCTGTTATGCAAATCTTAGCTTTCCATGGAGAAGAAAAACAATGTAGAAAATGTAAAATAGAAGCCAGAGTTTAGCTAAACTGAATGTGATTTGAAGTTCTCCATACGGTCCTTATTTGTCCTTAATGCAGTCAATTGCTGCTTTGTATTCAGGCACAGCATGCTGTAGCATGATGGCATGCATGCCATTTTGGGGTGCCAGGTCAAGCTATTACCCTTTTGAAAGAAAGAAGGTGCACTATGCATGCTCCTCCTTTTAAAAAATTTTACTGATTCATATATAAATGGCTTTTTATTCATATTTGAAGTGCCTGGTACTACTTTGCCTGTATGGATTGAATTACTCCACTTAGCAGTGCATCCCTGTGAATAAACCCCATGATTATAAAATAATTCCCTGATTTATTAAGTCCTTAACTTTGGATTTTTGCCCAGCTTTATGTCCCAGAAATTAAGAGCTAATGTAGCTATTAATGCCATTCCTATAAAGCTGGGAGCATATTTTGCATATTGTATTATGGTTAAATGGCATAACCTTTATTTTGTAAGATGTTTTTAGGTGAACAGAGGTGAGATCAAATGAAACATCAAGTGGGAAAAAGAATTGTGGTAGAAAATGATCATGTCTTACATCATCAATTATAAAAAGAGAAAGTGCTTGTAAAAGTACTCACTTATGTGTAAGTGAAGCAACATCTCCTGTTTCTGCTGTTTGTGTTTTGTTTATTAGGTTTTGTCCTCAGAACTGAGTATGTGTGAAACACAGAGCAAAGAATACAAACATGAAATTGAAAGACTTAACAATGAGCTTCTGGAAGTGAAAAAGAAATATCTGTCTCAGAAACGCAAGGAGCAACAGAAGAAGTATGGGAAAACAACAGTTTTGTCAACACAACTTTCTGCATAAGCTAGATTTTTGTTTTAGACCCTTTGGATCAGAATGTGGCCAAATTTGACTGAGGTGATACAGTTTTGTTGCCTAATTTTCCTGAATGTTATCCTCCATGTTCCTTCAGTCTGGTCTGGATTTACCATGATCTATAGCCAGGACAAGAACATCCATCAGAGATGTTGCTGAACACGTTCTGCAGTCCAGTTAAATTATTCATATCAATGAGATGGTGCCCAGAGAACACAGATTAGTGTCCTGTCTCTGACATCAAAGCACAGAATTATAGAACAGTTTGGGTTGGAAGGGACATTTAAAGGCCATCTAGTCCAACAGCCCTGCAATGAGCAGGGACATCTCCATCCAGATGAGGTGCTCAGTGCCCCAGCCTGACCTTGAGTGTTTCTGGGATGGGGCATCTCCCACCTCTCTGGGCAACTTGGGCCAGTCTTTCACCAACCTCGTAATAGAAAATTTCCTTCTTATATCTAGTCCAGATCTACCCTCCTTTAGTTAAAAGCCCTTATCCCTTGTCCTGTTGCAGCAGGATTTCTGGGCTGTGAGTGCCCATGGCTGGCTCATTTCCAGCCTCTCACCTACAGCACTCCCAAGTCTTTCTGGGCAGGGCTGCTCTCCATCTGTTCATGCCCCAGCCTGGATTGATGCCAGGGCTTGCCTGACTCAGGTGCAGCACCCCACACTTGGTCTTGTGGAACCTCAAGAGATTCCCATGGGCCCACTTCTTGAGCTTATCCAGGTCCCCTCTGGATGGCATCCCATCCCTCAGGTGAGTCAACTGCCCCATTCAGCTCATCATCTGGAAACTTGCTGAGGGTGGGCTTTTAATGAGAGATTTCTTAGATTTCTGCAGTCAGATGATGTGATCTGTTACCAAGTTTTTCTGTATGCACAGAAAACCTTTTGTCTTTCCACTCATTCCCATCCTCAGCCTGTGCCTTCCTCACACACTGAAACCAATGCCTCTCTACCATTACTGAATATAATTCAAAGCTGCCTTTATTAATTCTTCCTTAATTTCAGACAACAAATGATTTGATGACTAAATTAGCAAAATAATCAGTGATAAACAGTGACTTTTGTCCATCTGGAAATTGCATAATGTTACCTTAATGTTTGGAATTAGCAACAATTGTGCAGTGCTAATGGCCTTTCTGGAGCTGTAGGATCAATATGTGAGGCTACCATAATGCCTGATAGTCCATTTCCAGCAGCTAGATGTCTCCTTCACAGTAGATTTGGCATTTCCATTTCAGACTCTGGCATCATGTCTCTTTCTGTTTGTAAAATGAGAAGTTCACCCACATTTTGTTGTTGTATCTCACCTAGAATTAATTCCTGTCATAAAAACTCCACTTGTTAAGGACATAATTGCTTTAAAATAAAAAATACTCTGTGACTTGATGGTAGCTGAATAGGGCCATGCTATACAGTGAAAGAAATTTCATATTGAAAGTCATTTAGTGCTGGATACACTGTTTATAGGTTCAGGATAGATACCTGCTACTGGGGCAGCTTGTCAGGTTGTTCTTTTGGGCAATCATGCCTGTAGTCTGATGAGCATTGGTGTCTCTGTGACATCTGTTTTGGAAGTACATTCAGGTACTGTTAGTGGTGCTTCTGCAGGCTGGCATCATCTTGTGGCCCCCACCAGAGCCTCAGAAGGCACCAGCACTGTGCTGCCAGCCCTGGCTTGCACCTCTCTCACCTTTTGGCAGCTGAGGGGTGGTGCTGGGCTTTGCCCTCCTCTGCCTCTCATTGCTTTGTACCCCAGTCAAGCCTGCTGGACTGCATCCTGCTTTGAAGAACCCAGAGGCATAACGGGGCATACCAGTCCTGGGTAACTGCAACTTCTGCTGTCTCTAGGCTGTGCTTTGTGTTGGCAAGGGAAAACAACCTTGTGCAGCCCTCCTTCTCCAGCCTGCCAGGTGTGCAAGGACATTGCTGGCTTTCTGCAGCAGAGAGAACCTGTTGTGCAGTCAGGTTCTTCCCCAAGGAGTCCTCTTCCCTGCCATCCAGCCATCCCACACCCCTGCTGCCTCAGGCAGGGCTGGACCCGCAGTGCCTGCTGTGTGGATGCTGGCCAAAGAGCCAGGGCCATTTGAGTCATACAGTCTCAGATATCTCTGAATCCCAGCTGACAGAAAACCACTGACTTGATTCTCTGTCTTGCTGGCTAATGTTAACATCATGTTTGAAATAAATGTAGCTGGTCTTGCTAATAAAAAGAGGATCCTGTCAGGACAATAGCATTAACAACATTATTGAGTACCCTGGTATGAAAGAGAATTAATACTCTCAGATAACCTTACACAAAGTTATCGTCTAAAGCTTTTATTGATTTGCACAAGATAGCTTTGAGTTGTGATTTACCATCGTAGTACTGAATAAATGCAGCTTTGCATGTGATGCTCAAGGAATATAGTGACAGTGGGAATTTAGCTTTGTTTTGTGTTAAAAATGAAAATTCAGTGTTTAAGATTTTGGTTGTGAATTTGAAATCCTCTTTTTCAGCTCTCTGATTCTGAATGTTGCTTTTCCCAGTTGTCTTAGCTGTTCTTGTTCTATCTCTTCCTATTTTTAACTTCAGCTCCTTGAACCCTTTCTGCATCACTATTTTCCTAGTTGCTTCTAGCACCCAGATCCCATTTTGATCTTGATAAGGATTTGTGAGAAAATATGAAGCTTAAATCCACACCAGAGACCTAATCCAGCAGTCCTGTATATGTAAATAACTGCAATGAGGGATGTCAGTAGTAACTGGGAGCTTTTGCACGTGGCTGGTTGCACATTAATTCTGCATAATATATTGTAGTATTCAGTTGCATAGAATTTGCCATACTGATGAGCACATCTGTTTGTTGTCTTCATGAGGAGCATGAGGAAAAAATAAGCATGGATTCTGGATCATATTTCTCTCCCCAGACTTGGAAGCCCAATAGTGAGATGGGATAAGTCATCTAAATACAGAATGTTAGTTTCTAGTGCTGTCAGCTGGCATATCCATTAGGGCTACATTGATACAATTAAAACCAGTTATAAATGGTTTTCAATGTTAAGTTCATCTGTGCCATCTTTTGGCTGTTTTCCTACCTCTGTATGGGTCAAATTTGGAAAAGGATGCATAACTAGACATCTGGCACACTTTCTCTGAACTTCTTCCTATCCTGACAGTTATTTAGGGGCAAATAGAAAAGTAATAATTACAGAAGTGTTTTCTTTTTCCTTGGTGGGGACTGAGCGAAGATACTCATGTGAGAAGGCTAGATTGTGTAGAAGTGTGGTCACACTCACATTTGTTTTTCAATCTCTGTGACTGTGAAATAAAGTAATGGTACTGACCTTCTTTGTAAAGCCTTGGGACTTCTGCTGTTATGATAAACTACAAGTTCATAAAGCTCCACTTGGTTAATCTTAAGTATCTCAGGACCTCTCTCTGAAGCATCCAGGTATATCATAGTGAGGTTGGAATATTGCCCTAACAAAGTTAGGGAGGTAATCCGCTTACCTCCCTAACTTCGTGAGAGTGGAACCAGCTAACCCTTGTTCCCCCCTCTTGAGGCCATCAAAGTCAAGACCTCCTGGATCCTCAGATGGAGCAGCTCCCTGGGGCTGTCAGTGCACCTACAGTACACTGCCAGTTTTCTGCAAATGTCACAGACAGGGCAATTATCACTGGAACCTTGTTAAAATGTGAAGACAGATAGCACTATATATTCATTAAAATTCAACAAAGGACAAAACCCTCCCCATTGTGCCTTTGATGAATGTAGCTGTTTGTTTGAAAACAGGCATATTCCAGCTAGAACAGGATGGTGATTAGAAATCTGAAGTCATGGAGCTCATGTACATACTTGCTCTAATGAGGTGCTCTGACCATTTTGAGGAGTAGCACAAAGAAAGCTCATTTATTTCTAATTTTTAATAATTCCAAACTCCATCAGTGGTTTTGTAATTACATCCAAACAGACACCTAGTCTTGGAGGTTTAGCCTAACAGGCTTTAATCAACACTTTTTGAATGATCTCTTGATACGTGGTTGCATCAAAGAAACTCTGGAGGACACAGATTTCCTTAGTTTTTAAACATCTCTGCTCTGCAGAATGAAATATGAAATTTCTGTTTCTTTGTTTCTATTTAAAGGGAGAAGGAGCGATCCAGCATTGATATGAGGACAAAATTACCACCCCTCAAGACTGATGTACCTCACTTCAACATAGGGGGCTTTCCTTCAAGCAAACCCATTCCCAAAATTGCAGTCTAGGAATGCACTCGTCTAGTTGCATTCCTGTTCTCAGTTTCTTGTTTGAGAAACTGTAATTTTAAAAGAGATTCAGAATCTACTGAAATCACTGTATCACCTTCAGGAAAAAATGGTATATTGCATGTAATACACATTTTTACATGGGAATTAACATTTTATATTGCATTTATATATGTCACATTTTATATTGGAATTGACATAGTTCTTTTTACAACCTGTGTACCAAATCTGCCCATTTGATGCCAGCAGATGCCTGCACGGATGTAAATGGATAGTGGAGATATTTCTTCTTCAATATTGTGTCTCTATTTAGCACTGTAACGCCACAAAATGCCTTAATATGTAGTTATTTCTCTTTTATCTACCTCAGTTGTAAGCACGCACTCCATTTATCTTCTGACTCAAAGCACCTGAAAGAAATGAGAATACAGAAAAGAAGAAAAATTAATAGGCTGATGTTTCAAGCCCTGCTGAGCAAATGCAAAATTAACAAGTCTTTACTTAGGTGTACATATGTAGCAGTTCTCTGTGTAGGTAGTGTATAATAGGGTTTTTGCAGTGTTTGCTACAGTTGTTAGGAAGATCAAGGAAGTTTGTGGCCGCAATGTACATTATTAAGAGCGCGATTTTGTTTACTCTGGTAGATACAAAGTGACATAATTATGTCTGTTCAATCTGGGGGGACTGTGCACACTCACTGGGACATGCTGTTCTCCCACACAAATCCTTCCAAGCGATTAAAACTTGGACTCAAAACATGGCAAACTTTATGCTTTAATTTCTAGACACTTGGGCATTTTTGTAACTTTCAGAAATTGTTTTTGTAATACAGCAGGAGCCCTCCAACCTTTTCAGCCAAAAGAGATTTAATTACCATTCATTAACAAGTGAAATAACAAAGTCACGGCATGAGGTGCTGAAGTATAGAAAACTTTCAAGCTGTAAAATAAAATGTTTTGAAACCGATTTGAACGTGCAAGTTTTTTTTCCCATGCCTGGGGGATAAAAATACTTGTCCAAAGAGATATGCTGATAAATATTTCACATCCAGGAAAAAAAAGCCCCAAAAATCCTTTGCAAAGATTTTGTTCTTTTCTTTGGTGGAATACATAATTAAATATTAAAGCTACTGTGGGAAACTTTAATGGAAGTGTTTAATTCAAAAGAATCAAGTTAAATACGGCAGGGATCTACTTTGCTTTTACATTGGGGACCAGAACACTTAGTCATCAGATCCATTGTATTTTTCTTTTGTCCCCAAAATAGCTATTATTGCTTTTCTCATTGTCAAGTGCATTATGCTAAAGTTATCATTTTAGGGCAGTCATACTGTCAGAATGGTGTCTTTTGTGTATCTGACGTGTCCTTATAGATGGAATAATTGACAATAACTGACATGGGCACTTGAGTCTGATGGAATCCCAAGCAGGTTTTACTGAAGCTTTTAGAAGTTGGTATTTGCTAAGGTCCCAAGTATCCTGCCTGGAGCTGGATTCTCCTGTGCTTACACTGGCAAGTAATTTGTATTGAAATAAATCATCAAAGACACATTTATTAATTCACATGGACTAGAGGCACAGTTGGACTCCAAGAACCCCATCACTCTGTAGGGAAGCCGCTGATGTATTACACTCCAAAATGTACAGTGTGCCCCCTAACTCATCCAGAGATAATCCGAGTCTGTGAACACCTCCCACAGAATCACAGAATCATTCCAGTTGGAAAAGACCTCCAAGATCAGCCAGTCCCACCTCTGGCTGAGCACCAGCATGTCAACTAAACCAGAGCACTGAGTGTAACGTCCAGTGGTTTCTTGAGCAACTCTTGAGTAGATGGTGGCTCCACCACCTTGCTGGGCAGTGTGTTCCAATGCTTAACCACCCTTTCTGTGAAGAAATTCTTCCTGGTGTCCAGCCTGAGCCTCCCATGGCACAGCTTGAGGCCATGTCTTCTTGTCCTGTCACTTGTTACCTGGGAGAAGAGGCCAAGCCCTGGCTTCTGTCAGCTACAACTCCTTTAAGGTAGTTGTATAATGACAAGGTCACTCCTGAGTGTTCTTTTCTCCAGGCTGAGCCCCCCCAGCTCCTTCAGCAACTCACTACAGACTCTCTAGACCTTCCCCAGCTCCATTACCCTTCTCTGAACACACTCCAGCCCCTCAATGTCTTTCTTGGGGTGAGGGACCCAGAATTGGACACAGCACTTGAGGAGTGGCCTCACCAGTGTGGCCTCACTTTATTTCTGTTGGTTACCAGGGTTTACAAATTGTCTCAGCAGTCGGGGAAAGGAGGGGAAGCCAAGTAGATGGAATTTGTTCCCTATTTTCATATATTTTTATGAGTGCAGTAATAAAATGGATGCTTTTCTGTCTTTAGTTAATAGTACTTAATAGTACTTGTGCTTAGTAGTAGCTTGTACAGCACGAGCAAGAAGCTTTTCTGTAAATTCTTCTTGACCTAAGTTTTTCCTGTCTTTAAAATGGTTGGGACGGTATTTGTCTAAAGACTTGCAAAGGTAAATTCACTTACATTGAAAAGGTGGTTAGTCTTCTAGATTAAAAAAAAATGTAGAGGACTGCAAAATAATGTGGTTTTCTCATACAACATGTTCTTCCAGCCTAAAGAGCTGGGAATTGAATACAGTAAATTTCACCTACAAGGTAAAGAAGCTTTTACTTGTTCATCCACAATTTCAGGCATCGAGATGTGAATGTGTTGGCTACTATCTTCAGTTTTATTGCATTATTTACTTACTACCACAGAAACGAAATTCACAGGTTAATTTGGAAAAGAAGAAAAAAAAAAGACAAGAAAATATAGTCATCAAATTATTGCCAGTAACTTTCAGCATAATCAGGAATAGAATAACTGCAGCCAGTTTAATTTATAGTGCTAGAGAGTGAAAACCATTTCTGAGTTCATATAATAGAATGGATTAAAGCACACCAAATCCCTTCCCCCCTGGTCTATAAAAGTCAGGGAGCTTGAAAAATTGCTGTGGATGTCTGTGAACCCAGCTGATGCTGAGGTGCTTTTAGTGTTCAAGGATTTGGCTTGCGCAGCAGGGAAAGGCAGAGCGCTAATGAGAATATCATTTGTTCAGTTGCTTCTGCATTGTGAGCAGCAGCTCTGAAGTGCTCCTCTAAGTTTTGTTGCAGAAAAATGTTAATTGAATTCCAGTCTGTGCAAGATGTAGCAAGTATATCTTTAACTTCTTGTTCCTGTAAAGATATGTGAAAAGATGGAGGTGAAGGGCTATGATCCATGGCACTTAAGTTAGAGGAAATCTTTCTTCACTTTAATTGCTTTGGATTGGAGCTTGCACAGTAAATCTATCTTGGAGCCTTTTTTAGTTAGCAAAGTATGTAATATTGTTCACTTTCAGAGCTCTTGCAGTATGTAGATAATATTTTAAGTAATTTCACATCAAACTTAAACTCTATCTGGTCTTGTTTGGCAGGTGTGTGTTCAGTGCATTGCATGAGCAGGAGACAAAAAAGACACCATACACTGAACTATCAAGTTCAAATGTGGGACCATGACCCTTCTGAGATCACCTGCCAGCTATGACAGAGCACAAGAATCCAGTCCTTAATTTACCCTTGCTTGGTGAATCTGGAGCAGCAGATTCACACACCCAGTAACATGTCCTGCTGCTGTGAATCTGGGAACCCTTTGAGTCAACAGCAGTGAAAACCAGGACACAGCTCAGATCCTGTTGTGCTGAGATCTACAAACCCCAGGATGGGCTGGGGAGGCAGGGAGAGGGGCTGAGAACTCGGCATGTGCAGACTTTTACCAGCAGCACAGAGCAGAGGCTTTGCTGTGAGGGGAGCAGCAGGTGCTGGGCCCTGGGGCACTGACGGGTCTGGAGGGCCCTGCTCAGCTCCCCCTGGGCACATTTAAGAAGCTCAGCCCTGCAGCTGAGCTCCTTCTGCTGTCCTGTCCTTCAGGGAGCCACTGGTGCCTGCTCTGCCTCAACAGGAACAACTTCAGTGCTGTCTCCTGTGTGCTGGCAAAGACCAAGCTGCCCAGAGGATGAAGAGGGATGGATTGCACTGCCAGAAAAGGGATCTGTGGGTGTAGAAAACTCAAGTGAAGAAGGTGAAAGGTTTTTCTCCCAGAGCCTTCAAACAAGGAACTGCTCCAGAGGCATCCAGCAGCATGGCCAGAACAGTGCTGCAGGTAGGTTGTCAATTACTGTGTGAGTCCACAGTGCCTGGAGTGCCTGGTCTCAGGCTGCTGTTTTGTACCTTTGTTTAGTGTGACACTGCTGTGTCCTAAAAAAGTTGCAAGATAGAGCAGAGAAAGAGACCCCCTTGCCTTATTCCCTGTTGCCCATGTGAGGTTAACAGAGGGCAGAGGTAGCAGGGGAGTCAAAAAGAGAAGCTGGACAGCAAAAGCAGTGCCTGCCGTCTCTGAAATGTTGATGACTCTTCCTGAAAATTGGCCCATCCCAACTATCTTTACCCAAATTAGAGTCTCTAAATCATGTATATTTGTATTTAGGCACTTTAGCAATTGAGTATTATTTTCCTGGCTGGTGGTTTAGCTGTTGTGCCATCTCCTCTACCAGAGTGTATTTTTAGTGTGCTTAGTGCATTTCTAAAAGCAGACACTTGATTTTGATGCTCCTTCTCTTCCCTACTTGGGTGCTTTGTAAGCAGCCTCACACAGATCAGTAACATGTGCTGTTCAGCATGCAGAAAGATGTCAGGATCTCATCCCCTGGGCTTGTCTGAGAGCCCTGTTTTCCAAAGGGGAGCTGAAAATGTGCCTGTAGCATCTGAGGGTGTGAGGGAGCAGGGCAGGACCTGTAGGACACGCTGCAAGTGGCCGAGGTCAAAGCCCTGCCCGCCCCTCTAAGCCTTAGCCTTCAGCTTGCTTTCTCCCTGAAGTGGAGCAGCTGTGAAGGTTTACTGAAACTTTTAGTCCCTCTGCGGACCTCAGTAGGTTTATAAACCTATAAACCTCATCTTAGATAAGTTGGCTTCTTCGTGGTGGTAGTGGTGGTGGTGTTTTTGTTTTTCTTTTGTTGTTTTTGTTTTGTGGGGGTTTTGTTCTTAGTTGTGGGTTGGGGTTTTTTGTTGTTTTGGTTTTTTTGGTTTTTTTGGGGTTTGTTTTTTTGTGGTGAGATCTTCAGCTTACCCATGACCCAGGAAGAAAAAAAAAGGGCAAAAGTTGTTTTGAATGATGTTATATTTGCAAAATGGATCTCGACAGATCTGAGTTTCCTTCCATGGTGGCCAGGAGCCTCCCTTTCTGGTGGTGGGCACTTTAATATGCCCAGGTGTGAGGTGGATATAAAAACTACGATTTCAGCCAGTCTAAACTGATTTAAACTTCACAATGCTTCACAGCAAGAGCCATTTCTCAGGGCTCTTTCTTGGCAGAAGACTAAGCAGTAATTTGAAGCCATTTTAATCTGAAATGAGAATCTCTACATGGGGTTTGAATGCACTTCAAGTGAAGTATGTATTTGCAACTTTTGTTGATCCCTCTTAGTTTTCCAAGCGTCCCTGTAGAAACAAAGCATGTTTGTGTAGTGGCAAAATGCAGTGATAGCTCAGACTTATTGAGAGCCATAGGATGATAAAAGGAAAAGTACTAAGGTAGTGGTATATTTGGCATCACCCTGGGATGTTGCTGATTAACCATTCTTTCCTACAAAAGATACAGACACTGAGCAACGTGACCTCCCCATGAACAGCCTGAAATTCTATCCTAAGAACAGAGTATTTCTGGAGGAAAGATGTGTATTTTGTTGAAAGAATAAATAAAAAATTTTAGGACGCTGTGCCCAGCTTCTGCCAAAAGCACATTTTTCTAGGATTGCTTTGACATTCATGTGTTCACGCTGAAAGCTATTCTGTGGCAGCTGAGCTGCAGGAGCTGACCACAGGTACTCAGCTGTCCCCAATTGCAGAGCAAAATGTGTTTGCTTAAACCATCTTTCTCACTTCAAATGAAAAGGTGCCCAAAGCAGCAATTTAAGTAAGCTTGTTTTACTTTGCAGCCAGGTCAGGCTATGAGCAAAAATGTGAGGGATGTTACCCTAAGGGTGGTAACTCACAAATTTGGTAAAATCCTCAGAAGAGTTTGGTTTTGCTCTGTAAAGGCTGTGCCTCTCTGCAGCTCCCTTTGATGAAGGATGTTCAGAACCTCATTATGTTGTTGAATGACAGGGCAAACTCTGGGAGTTACCTGGAAAGTAAATATTCTTGCTTCTGTGCCCCCAGTTGAGCTACCTCCTCCCGTGCAATTCCTGTGCTATTGTTCAGAGGTATTCCCTCTTGGCCAGTTAGGAAAACTCATCATTGGAGTTTTATTTTAACTGAGTGTACACAAGTCTTCAGAAATTGCCAAGTCCCTTGCTGATTCAGGTGCTGTAGAGGAAAAAGACAAGCAGACCTGAAATGTCTTGGACCAGACTTTTTTAACAGCCCTGCATTGATTTATTTGCTCAGTGGTGAGCTATTTGCTAACTCCTGATGCTTGCAGCACTCCTGAATTTGCAGCAGCTTTGCTAGTCAGCTTCTCTTGCCAAAGTTACCTTCAAAATTCCTTAGAGCAACTCTGTTGTGGCTTGGTTTTAGAGCGGATTCTGTTGTCCTTGTTGCAGAAAAGCTGTTTCAATTGGTATGCAGCACAGAAGAGGAGTGATGTGCATTAACTGGAAGAAGTGAGCAATTAAGTGAACTTTGGTTACAGAACTCAACAGATTTCTGCCTGGGTACATGAGTGAGGGTTTAGGGTATTCCATTTGCATCTAAATGGATCCAATTTCTACTTTGCTTTTAAAATGGTGTGGGCTTAGTGAATCCAAGTCTCCTTTTACTTTGTTTGTTTTCTGAATTTCACCATTGATATTGAATGTTGATGGCATGCAAACCATTCCTAGGCCAGAGAGATCCTGACAAATCAGAGAGATGGGCAATCATCAACTGCATGGCTGTTAGCAAGGGCAAGTGCCAGATTCTGCACTTGGGATGGGGTTGTGTGTATAGATTGGGGAATGGAAATTTGGAGAGCAGCACTGTGGAAAGGGACCTGGGGGTCTTGATTGATGGCAAGTTGAACATGAGTCAGCAGTGCCCTGGCAGATAGGAGGCCAAATGTGTCCTGGGGGGCATCAGAGACAGCATGGCCAGCCAGGTGAGGGAGGGGATTGTCCTTCTCTGCACTGGGGTAGCCTCACCTCCAGTGCTGGGGGCAGGTTTGGGTGACACGATAAAGAAAAGACATTAAACTGTTAAAGAACATCTGCAGGAGGCCACAAGGATGGTGAAGGGTCTGGAGGAGAAGCCATGTGAGGAGTGGCTGAGGTCACCTGGACTGTTCAGCCTGGGGAAGAGGAGACTGAGAGGAGACCTCACTGCAGTTACAACTTCCTTGTGAGGGGAAGAGCAGGGGCAGACACCGATCTCTTCTTTCTCATGACCAGTGACAGGGCTCAAGGGAATGGCATGAAGCTGAGCCAGGGAATGTTTAGAAAAAGGTTCTTCACCCAGAGGATGGTTGGGCACTGGAACAGGCTCCCCAGGGAAGTGGTCATAGCACCAAGCCTGACAGGGTTTGAGAAGTGTTTGGACAATGCTCTCAAGGCATGTGGTGTGACTCTTGAGGTGTCCTGTGCTGGGCCTGGAGCTGGAGTTGATGATGCTGATGGGTCCTTTCCAACTCAATGAATTCTATGAATATCTGCCCTTGGTCAGTAACTCAGGATAAGCAGCATGATACTCTGGATGGATACACTGAGGGTCATCCTCAGCAATGAGGTGTTTCTGTCTTACAGGACTCTGGGGGCTCTGGTGGTGGTGGTGTTTCTGGTGGGTTTTCTGTTGGTAGACCCCATGGTTGATCCTGCTGTGGGGAGGTGTGAAGGGAGAATGAATGTCCAAAAGACTACTTTGGTACTGATCTGGTGTTGGGATATACTCTCCCCTCTACTTCTGCAGCTCCCACCCGGCTCTCATGGGTGGATATCTCATGCGGATAGGTGTCAGAAGAATGGGATCCATAACCCTGGGAGATCTTATCCTTTCTGTGGCTAACTTTAAATTTTGCATAATATGAGGCAAATGCTCGTGTTCACAAGGCACCAACAGGCCCCATGTGCCCAGGTCTGGTGGAGAGCACAAGGGCTGGCTGGAGCAAGGGATGAACTCTGTCCTCCTTCCCCAGATGTGCCACCTTTCCCTGCAGCTCCAGCCAGCAGCAGAGCTGCCATGGGGATGCTCAGGGCTGTGTGCTCTGCTCCTGCATGGGAACAGATGCCTGCAGTTTCCAGAGCTGTCAGTCATGCACCCTTCATGAGCACTAAAATTCAAATCAGCTGATATCAAGGGGAATTACATGCCAGCATCGCTTGTCTGATCAAGAGCTTCACCTTGTGCTCTTGAGGGATGTGTCTTGTAATTTACTTCAGGCTGAGGGATAACTGATTTTTTTTCTTTCCTATCTTCTTTAGTGCAAGCTGGCAGCCAACTCCAGAGCCCTCTGTCCCCCACTGCCTCTCCCCTGCCTGTTCCCTTCACTGGCAGCCTGCAGATTTCTGCTGGGCTTTGATCAAGTTTTGCAGCTGGGACCTTCCTTTCTTCACTTTCTTTTATTCCATGTGCTGCCAGTTCTGGTTTCCTCAGCACCATCCTGTGTCCCTGGGCTGCACCCACTTTGCCCCTGGCTGCCTCTAGTCCCTGAGCTGATGCATCCAAACAGCCCCAGGTCTGCCTGGGGAAAGAGTGATGGTGCTCACTGCTGTACCCCAGGACTGGCCTCTGCCTTTATCCAGGCATCTGCCCTGCCTGGGTTGGAGATGAATTTTAGAGAAGAAGCAAAGCATGATGCAGTGACCATCTCTGGTGCTCTGTGAGAACCATGGGCAAGACAGGTCACTGAGATTTTGTCTTTTTTTTTCTTTTTTTTCTGGAGTTGAATATGGGAACTTGAGACTTTTTGTGTCAGATATTCAGCTAAAATTCACCTGAGCACAGTGCAAAGGAGCATTGGGGTCTGTGATACAATCCTGCCTCCTGATATCAGATAAATCAGTTTTCTCCTGTAACCTGCCCAGTGACCTCCTGTCACCTCTGCCCCCAGCCTGGTGCATGCATGGACAAGGTCCCCCCGGTGAACTGGGCAGGGTTGCTGGGGCACCTTGGAGAGTGCCCCTCTCCTGCCCTCTTCCCCAGCTGACCAGGACAGGGCAGCTGTGCTGAGAAGCCAGTGGAGTTTACTTAAGCCCACCATGAAGTGGAGGGTGGGGGAAGTCTTCCCTAGGGCTGGGAGAGTGCAGGGCAGCCTTGGGAAACTGCCTTTGGGAGATGCCTGATGGGACAGTCAGCAATCCTGGGAGGAAAAATCAACCCTTTGGTGGCTTTTATTTGAGTCTAGGAAAAACAGTAAGGCTGGGATTGCTGCACAATTCTTCCATGAGGAAATGCCTACATTTAAAGCACGGTCCATACAGTGATGTGCTGCAGGCAGAATGTTGCTCAGGGAACAGACAAGCTTTGGGAGCAGAGATCCTCAGGGTGGATGAGAGGCTGAAGTGTTGTTCCAACCTGACTGTGTGGTACCTTCGTCCCTCTTTTCTCTGAGCATCTGCAAGGAAGAGAAATGCAACAAAGCTTTCACACCATGGCTCACATCTTCCTTGTTTTTGTGTTGGACTCAAGCTGAGGGAGAAGGGAACTTGGAATAAAGGTATTGTGTTAATTGCCTGCTGGGAGAAAGGCTCTTGCCTAGGATCAGACATGGTGAGGTCTGTAACAGTATTTCACCTTTCTCTACACAGTCCAGATGAAGACTACAAGGAGAGGGGCCAACACCAACCACGTCAAAACAACCCTGCTCAGACACTGCATCACATCTTGGACAGGCAGCTGGAAGCACAAGGTACTTCTTCCCTATGGCAGAGTCCCTCAGAGAAGTGTTTCAGGTGTGCAGGATCCAATCATCATCCCAATTATCTCCCATCTTCTGGCCCAGCAGTGATGAGGACAGGCCCCCCAGCCCTGCTGCACAGACAGGGCAGTGGAGTGAAGCTGGGGAGGGCAGATGGGAGATGCTTTGCAGGCAGAACCTGAGCCAGGTCCCCATACCAAGCATCCTGGCTCTGGGCACTTTTTCTCTTTGATTTGTCAAGAAAAGAACCCAGTTTCAATGCTGAGCCTTGGGCAATCCCATGCTGGTTCAGAATATTACAAGCATAGCTGCAAATCTACCAAGAAGTTTTTCAAGTCCCTGCTTTCCCTCTGGAATCAGCCCAGCAAAAGCCACATCTAGGTGAGATGCTTCATCCCTTTTTTGAATTTTTTTCATCTAATACCCTTGTCAAATACTTGCAGGCAGCTGCAGCTGAAATCATCCTGTGCTTTTCTTGTGATTGCTTTGCCTGATAATCATGGTGAGGATTCATATCAAGTGAGTGCATGATAGATGGTTAGATTTATGCTTTATGTTGTGATCTGGGGGTATAAATGTATTTAAGTGACTTATTCAGCTTAAAAACCAGCACAGTTTGCTGCTCTCTCATCAGCATTACAGGCAGAGAGATAAAATATCAGTGGTAATTGTGGCGATGGAGTGTCACTGACAAACAATATGAGCACAAACCCCATTTTTAGAGACACGTGGAATACAACTCCCCTGTAATTTCTCTACAATTGTTTCTAGAGTGGGACAGACTGAAATCCCCTTGGGGAGAAGGGCATCATGGCAGGTGAGAGGGGCTGGGGACAAAAGAAAACATCAGGACTTTGATAAGTTTATTGCTTATTTAAAGAAAAAAAAAGGGGGGGAGAGAGAGAAGAAATCAAAAAGTAAAAGACCTGGCAATCCTAGAAACATGAGCCATTTTCCAGGGAAACTGCTCCCAGAACTAGAGCAGAGTTTAGTGGGTGCAATGGTGATTACTGGAGCCATCTGGATCACGGGATTGTAACCACAGCTCAGGGCTGTGCATCAATCACTGGGGTGCATTTATGGCCCTTTTTTGCCACCCCACTCCTTTAAACCTAATTTACTGTGCAGATGAGTTGCCAAAGCCCCTTTGGCCCCACCTTGCTTTGCTTGCAGAGTTTAGGGGTGGCAGAAGCTGCCTCTCCTCTGCAGGGACTTGCTTCCAGGCTGGTGTGTCTGCCAGAGGGGTCTGGGCTGTCTCATGGCTGCCTTTAGCAACTCTGCTGCTCCTTCCATATGGCTGGTGCTTCCTCCAGGGCTAAGGGAGCTCTGCTGCCTGGGAATATTGGGGGAGGGTGTCCCCTGCTGCAATGGGTGTGAGGCTGCCCTGCTCCCGTGTGAAGGATGATCTCTGGGGTGGGTGGGTGCCTGTTGGTCATGTCTTGCTCCACAGAAGCAGTAAAAACGCACCCCGTGGGTTTGTGCTGATCCAGAGCCAGACCTCTGTACTGAAGGCTTTGAATTATTTCTTGGTGAGTTTAGGATGTTGTTCTCCAAGCCATGCCTGTTTCCTTGGATGGTGAGAGAACCATCCAAGAGAGAGCCATGAGAGAACTCTCCATGTGGGAGAAGTTTCTAGGGTTTGGTGGGGAGTTTTTCTGAAGGCCTAGTGTGTTTCCAGGTACTGAGAGGTGGAGGGAATGCATGGAGCCAGGCTGTGCAGAAGCAACAATCCCCCCCTCCAAATGGTGTCAGCTAGGGAAATTAAAATAAGGAATGAGAAGGAAAGGTGCAGTGAGTCTTTCTGGCACAGAGACTGAGCATGAGGGAGCAAACATTTTTGCACTGTATATGTGTTAGCTTTTGACAACTGGATGACATTTTGGCTTGCTTGGTGAGCAGGGGATAGAGAGAGACTAATGAAGAACTGGAATAACTTGGGATGCAAAGCTAGAGACTCCTGGGAGACACAAGAGGAACATATGCATAATCTTAACATCTTTCTTTGTCCCAGATCCCCAAGCCTCCTTTCTGGGAACTTCACAAACTCTTCCTCTGAATGCTGCTGTAACAACACCCTCCTCTCCCCTCCCCTCTTTGTGCTTCCCTAGTGCAGCAGCTTTGGGTTTTTGTGAGGGGCTCTGCTCCTCTGCTTCCTTACTGCTTGTCCCGGTCTGCTGGAGAGAAGGCAGGACTGTGCCTGTGACACAGCCTGGTGCCTGTTCTTTATCCAGCTCTGTGTGTGTGAGCTGTGTGGAGCCAGGGTCGGCTCTGCCTTGGTCTGTGGGGTCTGCTGGGGTGCTCTTGGCTGCTCCTGCTCCTTTCTGGAGCCACTCGTGGTGGTGATGGAAGGGTTCTGCCTGTGCTGGATGCCCTGGTCACCATTCCAGCAGGTCCTGAGCAGCTCAGCTGGAACCAGGAGGGCTGGCCTTTGCTGCTGGAGGCTATTGCCATACCTGGTGCAGTATGATTGCTCCTGATTTATCCCTCAGCTTATGTAAAGCTTTGCTTGGTGAAGCCAGCCTTAGCTAGGGAGAGCTGTGTGCCTGTACCTGTGCAATAGCTGGATTTGATGGCAGTGTTGGCAGCAGGGTGCTACAGGGACAGGTGGTGGCAGGTGGAGCACTGGAATGCTCACATGTCTTGGGCTGATGCCTGCAAGCACAGAGCCTGCAGCCCTCATCAGGCACTGCCAGAGTTTTCCCATCTCTGCTTAGCCCACTCTTGTCAGAGCTTTTATGGGACTTTTAATAAAGGTTTTGTGCAAGATGCCACTGCCTGAAAATTTGGTGAGGAGTGTTTCCAGTACAAAACTGTGTTCCTTATTTATGGTGCAATGTGAGAGTGTAATGGTTGCATTCCACATGGGAAAATTAAGAAGGGATCTTTGTTGGGGGAGAAGGAGAAGGGGTAATGAGGTGCACAGCATGTTTAGTGCAGTGTGGAGCACTGGAGCATCTTTCTTTTGTGCTGGGGCTGCAAAGTCTTATCCCATGTGTGAGATACTGGCCAAATGTTGAGCCAAGAGCAGCCTGACTTGCAAGGACCTCATAATCTCAAAGATTTAAAATGATGCTCAGGAGAGCATGTGCTATGGAGAGTGAACAAAGGATCATGGGCAGTGACTGAGCCACCAGGACGGACTTTCCCTGGGCTCAAGCAAGTCTGAAGTGCCCAGATGAGCTCTAAAGACTCTGCTTTTAGAGTTGGATGAGAAGAGGATGATTGCCCTGCCCCGTGAGAGCACCAGGTGCTGATGAGGGCTCTGGCTTACAGGATTTCTGTGGACAGCACCTCCATCCCCATGGCCTCTGTGCCAGGAGGCTCCTGCAAAGGAGCTGTGTGGGTGATGGGACTTTGAACACTGGAGCATCATCCTGGATCTGCTCTGTCATCTTGGGGCAGATTCGCTGCTTTGGAGGCCTCTGCAGGTAGGATTGAGTTTGCTTTTTTGCACCACTTCTCTTTATTACTGTCACACAAATGCTGTGATCCTCTCCTAGAGTGTCCTCTCTCCATCCTTCATTGAAAGTGGCATGTGCCAGATATTATGGTATGGGGAAATAGCAGAGGAGTTGATTCTTGAAGTGAGCAGCATCACTTTTTATCATTAGAGGAAGGACATTAGTGAGTCCTAAACTCTCCCACATGAGAGCTGCTATGCCAGGGCAGGCTCTTCCCTGGTTCTGGAGTGCATATTTCCCTGATTCTTGCCTGGGGATCAGTGATGACAACAGGAGAATTCAAGGCACCCAGGACCACATTACTCTTGGGTGAGAAATGACTGCACCATGTTGCTGCTGACAGGATTTCTCCTCCCTGACTGCTCAGGCAGGGGCACAACACGCTTTTATTCTGAATGTCACTTTTCTTAGTTTAAAGTGTGTTAAGAATGCAAGGAAAACAGCACAGCTATGCCAACATGCTGCTCCTCAGCACTGCTGTGTGTTTACGATGGGAAAGCTCTGATTTACAGAGCTGAAGATGTATTTTCCCATCCTCTGCCTAATTTTTACTTTATTTTGTTGCATTTTTGCAATTATCCCCTCAGGGGATATTATTTTTCTTTAATATCTAAATCATTTTTAAAGGCAAAGTCATCACTGTTTTGGAACTATGAGTAGTTTTTATTTTTATTATTTTATTTAATACAGCAGTCATAAGCAATTTTAAGGCACTGCTTTTCTGTATAAAATGATCTTCCCTTATGGTTTGATGTTGATACTGCAGTCTGATTTATTGAGGAGGGCTGTAGCAAATGACATAAATACTTAGAAGATGATTGTGTTGGTGATGAACTCATGCACAGCACATATTTAAGAGACAGGATGCCTCACGCTGTCTGCTGCCAAGATTCCCTGGAGTATCCAGCACACAGGGGTAACTGCATCAGCCTGTAGGGCTTGTGACCTTCCAGCCTGGATTTGGGTGCTTACAAGCTCAGCCTGGCACCAGTTTTAAAGCAGATGGCAAAAGTATTTGGATCCTGTCTACTGAGGCAGATCCCAATGGGCTGTGTGGGTTCTGTAGGGGTGGCTCAGGCCCAGATCTGGAGGGTTTGGTGAAAGAGAGGGGAAGGGCAGAGCTGTGGGAGCCTGGAGGAGCAGCAATAGAGTGCCAGGGCCTGCAGCAGGAGCCAGGGCAGCAGGACCAGCTCTGCATGTACAGAGGGGCCCTGGGCTTGGGCCCCCACCTCCTCCTCTATTGCCTTCTGCTGCCTCCCATGCAGACACCACCCCAACAAATGTTTTGGTGGGCTGAGCTGCTGCATCATCATTAACATCTGATTTGTGGGGAGATAAATGTGGCTGGCAGCAGTCATCATCTGTGCTGAAAGTAAACAGAGATTTTTAGCCAATAATGTAATTGTTGTACTTCCATGCAGTGTAAGTTGTTGTGGAAGCCCTGCTGCCAGGGGCTGCATGCACCCTCTGCTCTCACTGTAAGGGTAGGGAGGCTGGTTTTGTTTTTTCCTTTTGGAGTAGGACTCACACCCTTGTTTTCTGGTTCTTTTATCCTTAATATACACCAAAATATATTGTGTGGAAGCTACAGGTTTGAGGGGAAGAGAAAAAACAAGATGGTGTGAGGTGGGGGAGGAGACAGCAAGGAGGAGCAGCAGGGAAAGAGGTGTTTAAGCAGTACGAAGGTGGATTTGTGCCTTTGTAGTGTGATGGAGAGACTGTAGTGTGGCTACAGAGTGGTGCTGTAAAGGGCTGAATTTCACTGGCCCTTGCAAGGTAGGGCTGTCTCAGGCCTGTGGCTGGGGGCTGGCTGCTCTCAAGGATTTCCTTGTGTCAGGTGCCCCTGGCCAGGCAGGGGCTTGGAGGTCCATCCCTACTGGAGCTCTTTTGGGAGGTTTCTGGAAGCCTCTCTCAAGTTGAAAGTTATTTTATGTTTTTTTGTTTTCCTACTGGTGGATAAAATGCAGACTGGTGGTGGATGTGATGGTGATGTGTTTGTTTGAAGTTTGCATTAAACCTCTTTGGTCTGGCAATCAAAACTGCAGGCTCTTCTCTGGCCTCTCTCCCCTTCCAAGCTCAACAGCTCAGAGTAGGGCAAACTGCACTGAAGTAAATTAGAAAAGTTTGAGTGACTGCATTCAGCTTAGCATCTCCAGTCTCAGATTCCTGCTGCTCCAGCATCCCCAGAGAGCCCCAGTGCAGGGAAGGAGCTGACCTCTTCCAAGAACTGCAATCCTGCAGCTTAGCTGGCTCTCCCCTCTCATAACCAAGATGAACACTGAGGCACTGCCCTAAATATCCTTGGAGCTTTGTCTGTCTCAGTCCTGTCTCCTTCAGCTTCTCTGGTGTGATGAATTTAGCAGAGTTATCCTCCCTTGCCTCTGTCCCAACCCTGTGCATCCCTTGAATGGAATATCTGTGCAAGGAATTGGACATACTGCTGACATAACCCTGGGAAAAATCTGTTTTATAGCTAAAGGTCACATTAAAAAAAAAAAAAAATTATGAGTATATTGAGGGCTGCTCCGTTGGAAGCAGTGAATTTGCATAGGGCAGTAATGGACACTTTTACTGTCTTTGTAGAGGATTTTTGTTGCAATTTTTCAGAGTCCTACACTATGACGAGGGGCAGGACTATTAAAACAGAAGGATGAATTCTTGGCTGTCTCCCTGTGATGTACTTCAGGTTCAGTACAAAGTGTCTAAGTAATGGGATACCTCACACAGCTGCTTCATTTTCCTGACTCCCAATGAGTTGAGACAGCAAATACCTCACCAACCGTGGAGGCTGTGGCAGTCTCATGCAACATATGTAAGGGTGATTAATCCTGAGAAATAGCTTGGCCATTTATCTAGCTCAGGTTCCAGTTGCTGTATTGGGTTGTCTGGGCTGTGCAAAATGTAGAGCAAAGCAACTGCAGGCAGGGCAGGATGCTGGTGCTGGTGTCAGCTCCTCTCTGCAGACTTGCACTGGTGTGACCTCCAGAGCACAAGGGTGCTGCCAAAGAGCAGGGAATGAGGGTGTTGCAGTGTGAGGGGTGGACATCCTGCCCAGTGTCCTGCCTGAGACAGAAAATGTCCAGGAGCTGGGGCAAATGGTGGGGAGCAGCCTTGTACCACCCATGGGGGAGCTCTTCTCATCCATCCTCTGACACAGTGCCAAGGTGTGTCAGCACAACACTGTTCAGCTGCTCCAAACGCCTGATTCAGCTCAAGGGGATTATTTAGCCCCTATCAGACTGAAGTAAGACCTGTAGTGCTCTGTTCTGTTTTCTTCTTCCCCTTCTCCTGGTTTGGTGCAGCTGGGCTGTCCTTTCTCATGTCCTGCCCTGCATGTCCACTTGGAAGCATGATTTGGATAGAGGTGATGGATAGTGCTTTCTAAACAAAGCCCCCTGAGCACAGGAAGATCATGAGCTTTATCCTGAGGCTGCTGTGCACAGGTTGGGTGAACTGGTCACTGCAGCCCTGGCAGGACCCTTCTTTGCCCAGTATGGTAAAAAGGTTACAATACAGGAGATGCTCAGTCCCTTGCTGAGGCTGCTGTGGAGATGGAACATCCTGGAGAATGGCTCATGGAAGGTTGCAGGAGCACCCTGAAGCCCAGGGCTGCAGCAGGAGTGAGAAACACTCAGGCATGACTTGTGCTGTCCCCAGATGCTCCAGGCTTTTCCCCGCTCTGGTTACACCGTGCACAAGCAGAGGGGACTGATGCCACGGCAGATCTGCCTTTCTCCAGACTCGGGCCAGGTGCTGATCCCTCTGCTCCCGCAGGGTCAGTGCCTGTGCTGCTCCTTTTGGTGTTAGAGATGAGGCAGGGCTCGTCCCGGGGAGCCCGGGTGCTGCGGTCACGGCAGGCTGGGGCAGGGCTGCGTGCTGGGAGAGAAAATCTCTGCCTCCTGAGCAGCAGCTGCTCTCCCCTCGCTCCTGGGTCCGAGGCTGCTCCCCGTGTAGTGCCGGGGACGTGCTCTCAGTCCTTGCCCGGTGCCCAGCCCCAAGTGCACTGAGGATGCCACTTTGTGTGCCCTGCTGGGAGGAGAGCGCCGAGAGGGACCCAGCTCTTGTGGCTTTATTCTCTTGCGCACCTTGGAGGGAGCTGTTCATGGATTAAGACTGAGCTGCTGAAGCAAATACTTCTCCAGGACCTTGCCCTTTACTTTGATTTGCTCCACCTGAAAAGCCTGTCTGGGTGGAGGCTACTCAGGCTCCTGTTTTGTTCTATTGTGCCAATTCCTCTGCTGATAATTGCTGTTTCTGTTGTATGAGTGCAGAGAGAAAGCAGAACCACTCCTCTGCTTGCTTTTGCAACCAACTGAAAGCAGCAAAATGCCTCCATTTAATTGCTAGAGATTGGTTTATTCTGGGTGCTTGTGGGAGGCTTGTAAGCTTCTGAAGAGCCCCACAAATATTTGTGCTCTTGGAGACCAGGAAAGCTTAAAGGGGAATAAGAGCCAGGGAAAACAAGGCATGAAACAGAGCAACCTCAGAGGGGGGAAAATTCTGGAGATGAGGCTCTGCCACTGGCTATGTGCTGGAGTATGAAGAAGGACAAAACTACTTTCTCCACAGACTGACACTGTTGCTCCATCACTGCCTTAGCTTGAAGATCCCACAGAAATAATTTGGGTGTTGACAGGAAGTAATTGTGCTCTTTTTCTCAGCAGTCCACCTAATCTTCTCCATTGATGTTTCAGCAGCCTTTCCCCTTCCCTTTTAAAATTGAGGCTATTGTTTTTCCTGTTGGGGAGCTGCCACTAAAGGAAGCTATGTTGGAGGCATAGAAACTTTTCTGTCACTTTCTAACTTAAAAATACTGATAGTCTTTATGAATGAAGAAGAAAATTCAAAGAAATTTTGAATACTATCACAGCTGGTTGGGAGTTTTCTAACTAAATGCATTTTGGCAGAATGTGTCAGCTTCTTGAAACTGAAACTCCTCAAGTGCTTATTTTAATAAAACTTGCAAAAGCAAGGTGCTCTCAGCTCCACGACAAAATTTCTGGCTAGAAGTGGGGGAAAGGAGTAGGAGCAGCTAATGCCTTGGTGCTGGGGTGTTTGCTTCTCATGGGGAAGGTCCTGGCCAGACCAAGCTTTGGGACACTGGGTGCTTTGAGGAGCTGGCTTGGGAAGGGAAGGGAATGGCCCCTTCAGCTGCCACTGAGCCTCAGTGCTGTCTCATGACTTATCTCTTCCCTACAGTGTCTGCTGCTTTGTAGTGTGATGTAATGCTGCAGTGGGATACACAAGCTCCTGGAGTCCCCATGGATCTTGTGGGGGCAGCAATCTGTGGGTCACATGAAGCTGTTTCACAACATGCCAGATCTGTGAAAGAAAGATTTTTTAATTTATTTTTTTTTTAAGGCTGAACTACTTTCTCTCATGAAAGAGACATGAAAAGGAGGCAGGGGGCAGCTACAGAGAGAATGCACTGGAAATGCTGTTCTTTCATTTGGGGTTAAAAGCAGATTTCTGTGCATTTCAGGCTATAAGCCCTGGTAAGTGCAGCTCTAGGCAGTCTGGAGCCCTGTGACAAGCGCTAATTTGGAGAGATTGTTCCTTGCTGATGGACAATTACACACCAATCACAGCAGGAATCTGAGCATGGCTAATGTAAATGGCCTGGCATTTTGCTATTTGGGAAGTAATGCTTTTTGATTTGTTAATGTTATATAGCTTTTACCCAGTACAATAAAAGTTCAAATGTTCTCCACATGTTTCATTATTTCTCAGATTTACTCAGTAAAGGCAGGAATGAAATATATAGGCACCGACTTTGTTTACAGTTATAGAAAATTGCCATTTTACTGCAGGTAACCTCTCCTGTGCATGCCACCTGTAGGGCTTGGAAGAAGGTAGGCTCTTGTCTGGGGCTTGTTCCTGATGGGTCTTGAATTGTTAAATCCTTGTGCTACTGAGTCCCACTAACCAACAGGACCTGCTGATGGCTCACAGCCCAAGGGACCTGCATCTCACACAGGAAGCTCTTAGTGAACATGGTGTCCTTGGGCCCGTGAATGTGTCATCATCAGATGGAAGCTGTAGGGGAGGTGGTAGAAAGACAAAAGAATAAGTCTGAGACACAATTTTTTTTTTTCCTGCTTATGTACTGTAGCAATGAGAGGTTCTGGCCAAAGGTCGAACTGAGCTGTTTGGTGTCTGTCTGTCAGAGTTGAGAACAGTTTTGACATTCAGATGTTGCTCTGAGTGTGCATAGTACCACCTCTCTCTCAGCAGCACTGCCCAAAGGTCAGTGCCATCTGCCACGAGTGCAAAACCTCACACAGCGTATGATGCCGTGGCTCGGTGCTGTGAATTCCACTAAAAAGATCTCACTGATACTTGGGAGGTATTGAACTTGGAAATCTGCCAGGAAATTGGCCCCCCTTCTCTCCCTCTCTCAGGGATTTTGGATTTGGATCAAATATCTGAAAGTTTGGTGTGAGTGCTCCAGGGTCTGCTCAAGGAAATGATGACACTCAGAGGTGTCTCACTGCAGAATTGTGTCTCACACACCCCTGATGACAAGTGCAGCAGGATGCTGAGGGTGCCTGGGGGTGGCTGCTGTTGCACGATGCAGTGAACTGGGATCCAGCATCACCATGCATGATTAAGTGGGCTGGTCAATAAATCCTTGGCTAGTATGGAACATCGAACTTCAAGGGAATTTCACTTCCTTGTGCCAAAGAATCCACTCATGAGCATCCAAATTCATCTGAGAGCAGCTTGTTAGTAGCACCTAGATACTACAGTAATTGGTGAGCTATAAATAACAAAGGCAGACATAATATTAAACAGGCTGTGTCATCAATTAGCTAATGACAGAAGCATAGAAACATCGGATAAAAATAACCTGTAGCAGCACAATACTTTCTTCTCACCCCCCTCCTACTCTCCCTCCTCCAGAAATGAGCAGCTCTGGGACACCTCATTTTTTAATATTAATAATTTAGGAGCTGTAACGTTCTGCAATGAACAGTGTCTGATCTGCAAAACATTCACTTTTTCAGATTGCTTTACACTTCCAATCATTTGCAAGAAGTAAAGCTGGTAAAAGCAGTGGGATTTGTTGCATGGGATTGTTTCAGGTCATGTAGTGGAGCCTGTGGCACAGCTTCTGAATGGAATTTGTTTAGTTCAGTGGCACTTATGTGATGGCAACAGCTGCCCATTGTTTCTCAGTGTGACACAACAAAGAGCACACACAGACACAAGGCATGGAGGGGGACCCCAAAAACTTAACTGTGGGCTTGGATTTGCAGCTGTAAATCAGCTGCCAACCAATGCATCTCAGATTAATAAAACCTGGACTTACCCTGATGGAGACAGTGTGGTGTCAGAGTCTGTCTCGTGCTTTCATTGCACAGCAGAGCCCTGATCCTACCTGGTGCTACAAGTGGGTAAATGCTGTCATGGATGGGGAATTCTGGCTCCCTGTGGAGCACTGGCAGTCGCTCCTGTGTTTCTCCTTGTTCTCCCCTGGGCAGAGGACAAGGCTGTGTTCCCCACATCAGCCTTGAGCAGCCTTGTGGCATTTTCCTGGCCCATAGAAATGCAGAGGGATTGAGAGGACTGACCTGCCCATCCCTAGGGAGCAAAGCTCCTTTCCCTCTCGATGTGTCTGTTGTAGATGAGCACAAGCTTTGTGAGGCAGGGATCTCTGCAGCCACAACTGCATGGCTCTGGTAAGGTCAGAGAGCAGATTTTTTTCAAAAGTGCTGAGCATAAAAGGTTGTGGAGGAGGATGCAAACAAGGTGGGGTGCAGAAAGACTGGCCCACAGTGTGAGCTTGCAGACCCTGTCCTTGAAGTTTATCAGCCCAAGAAAACCCCTTAGCAAATTTCCAGGAAATAAAACAGAAGCACAGAAAGCTCTCCTGAGTCCCTGCCCCAGCTATTAACCCTTATCAAGCTTTTTCCTTTTGGTGAGGAGATGTTCTGTATGTGTGAGGCTGTTCTGACAGCTGGAGTCTGAGAGCATTTTTATCCCTTCTAAGTTTGTCTCCATGATTTAATAATTGCTCAAGATCCTTTTTATAAAGCAGCAAGACAAGTGATCCATGACTTTGTGTGGATTTTTAGGTGGGTGCAGAGCTGACTGGAAGGCTGTGGGATCACTCCCTGCCTCTGGAAGCCTCAGTGCTGCTGCCTGTCTGGGTCATGGCTGAGCTTGTCCTTGAGCTTCAAAAGGAGCCCTGGGCTCAGCCTGGTCTCCAGACAGAGAACATGGGCAGCTTTTGGGGCCGAATTTTGATGATGTTCTATCTGGGATGGTGTGTAGCACAAGCAAAAGTAGCTCCTGCTACTCTGCTCTGCCCCAGCTATTTTTGTTCTCTTTGCTTGATAGGGCTTGCAGTGACAGTTTAAGATTTGGGCTGTGTGGGTTAAGCCCTGAAGCAGACTTTGTGAGACGCTGGGGATGAGGATTCACAGAGGAAAACTTGCTGCTGATCTTTCCAGCTCCTTTTGTAGTCAGAGAGCAGCCCTCTCCTCTACAGGGTGATTCAGAGAGGCTAAATTCAGCTCTTCCTGTGAATCAGCCTCTGGGGCAGCTCACCCTGCAGTTGCCATCTCCACAGCAGCCCCAGACACTGCAGCAGGCTCAGGGCCAGAGTCTGCAGCACTCCTGGGAGGAGCAGGGCTCCTGGTGCTCCAGCCCCATGGAGCTGGGCCAGGGCCATGGTTAGTGCCACGTGCTGGTGTTGTGGCAGGAAACCCCCTGGGTGGGGAGTGATGTGCACTGACTCCATGATTGCAGAAGGCTGAACAAATGCTTCATTAAGCTGTACTATATTTCACTAGACTACTCTACTGTACTACTACACTAGATTACTAAAAAACCCATTGCCCTGGCCAGGCAGTCCAACACACACACACGTGGATCCAATTGATCAATGAATCAAAACACCACCATCAGAGTCCAATTAAGAAATCCCCCTGGGTAAACAATCTCCATAACACATTCCACATGTGCACAACAACAGGAGCAGCAAATAGAGAGAAGAATTGTTTATCATTCCCTTCTCTGAGCTTTCTCACAGCCTTCCCCAGGAAAATGCCTGGGAGAGTTGTGCCTGCTGCTCTCTGCGAAGAGAGCTGCGGCCACATGCTGGTGGTTTGGAGAGTCTGGGATTCCCCAGGAGAACTGTGATTTGGGGAACCTCCTGACAATCCTGCCTCATATCAGGGGGTCAAATCAGGAGAGCTCTGCACAGCCAGCTGCTCTGCCTGCATAGCCCTGAGCTGGGAGACTCAAGAGCCAAAGATGAGCAAGAAGGAGAAATGCTGAACCTGAGCTAGAGCAGAGGAGAGAAACAGCCATGATGCAGCTTTTGTCTCCACTGCAATTCCCTGCTGTGTTTTTACAAAGTTAAATCTAGTTTGTTTCTATGTAAAAAAAAAAAAAAAAGCATTGTAAAAGTTGAAATTCAAACATTTTGACTTTTACAGCTTTTTCAGGTTCATTTCCTGTCTTTTTCATCACCTCATTTTCTCTCTTGCAAGCTGTGGAGATTAGGATAGGGTTTAATGGAGATATCTTGAAATACCTCAGTGTTTGAAAATGGAAAGGAAATCAGTTTATTTTTGTTTGCTTCCTTCTTTGGGAACCTCTTTCAGAAAAAACCAAGCAGCCAACTCAAAACAACTTTCAAATAATGCCCACCAAATGCTCTGTTTCTTCTTCTCCCCTGGCTAAAACACCTACCTGTGTGCAAGAAGCAATACCCTTGTCTCATTGTGGGCAGCTTGAGCCTCATTGATGGGCAGGCAGGAAAAGCTTCTAAAGGAAGGCTCTGGCTACCTTGTGCTGCTGGAATACCCAGGCTTGCAGCAAATCAAACCAGGACAGGAGAAACTGTGGTGGGTAGGTGTGAGAAAAGAGCAGTGGTGGGCACAGAGAGTGAGGGTGAAGGGATGGAGCTGGGCAGGAGGGAGGGCTGGGAAGGGAGGGAGGGTGTGAGGTCCTGCCAGGACTGCTCAGAGCAGTGGGAGCTGCAGCCTGTTCCCAGGAGAGCAGGTGGGGACTCCTCTCACTGCTCCTTCTTCCCACTTCTGGCTTTTGTGAAGCTCTAGAAATTGCAAGCGGGGGTGATTTAGCGTGTCACTGCTGAACACAGGAGCCTTTGTGGTAATTAGCTTACTGCTAATTAGGAATATCTTTGGGTATTTCTTTGCAGGAAAGCACTGATCCATTTATAACAAGTCATCACTTGTGAAGCAATTATCTGAAATACATTTTCCCCTTTTTATATAAAGAATTATCTTCCTTTTTTCTTTAATTTTTATATCAAAACATGTTGAATGTGCCTGTCAAGGATGATAGGTCTTTTTAATTTAAATGTTGTGAACGTGGCTTGTGAAATGTCTCAATAAGTAATTTTATTAGTTAAAAAAAAACCCAAAAAAACAACAAAACCCCAAACCCAGAAAAAAACCACAACATAAAAGCAAGCATGACTAACTCAGAGCAGAAAAGGGACATTTATTTTTCTAAAATTGTGAGAAATTTTTGAAATTCAAAGACCTCTGTGTGCACACCTTTCCATGTAAAATGCATGGCTGGCTGCATGTATAGGTGATGGAGGTGACACTGGTCTCTTCCTTGCTTGTGTACGAGGAGTTGCTCTGGAGAGAAACCAGACCTTTGGGTGCCCAGCTTGTTTCATGCTATGAATGTTGTGCTGTTAAACTGCAGATGTTTTGTATGTAGCCAAAAGATAGAAATCGAACTGGTCTCAAAGTTATTTCACATAGAGTGAGTAAAAATAAGTGAACTCTTAACAGTGAAGCAAAAAACAATAGTTGAACCAGAAAGATTTTAAGGAACAGATTCATGGTAGTGCAGAAAACTGATCTGTGTGAACAGTGCCTGAGTCTTATTTATTTCCAGACACATTACAGGGCTGATGTTCTACTCACAGAGCTCTCTGCTCTGCGAGGCAGCGTGGTGTGCAGGCACTGCTGCCTCCTTTCCTGGTGTGCTTCTCCAACCCCACTGCTCGTTCCAGCAGGTCTCTCTTTCTCTGTTGGCTTGTGGGCTGCAGAGCACAACTCCCACCCTCTCCAGGCTGCGTCAGCAGGGGGGAGTGGGGTTTGCTGGCCTCACTGGGGTGTCTCACTCCAGCGCTGCACTGGAAGCTGCTCGCCGTGACTTGAGGGGAGGAAGATAAATGCCACCTTGTTCTCCAAACCTTTATAACAGTGATGATGGCAAGTTTGGCTGAATAAATTAAAAGATGTAAGAGCTCAAAGGGGAGGAAATATTGTGTTTATTCCGGAAAATACATACCACTTGTTGCAATGTTTTCATGTCTCATTAAGTTCTGTTAAATTTTCTTCCTAGAAACTGTATGATATGCTACTCACTGTTCAAACTCAAAATGGGATTTTTATCATTGGTGCTATCTGTTTAAAACATGTTTGTCAGTAAATTCCTCTTATTTCCCCTTTTCTACCCACCCCTGGGTTTAAATAGCTCATAAACAACAATGGAATCAACAAAAATTGTTTTGTTATTCAAATGAGACTTCTTTTTTCCACTGCAAATTCCTTTCTCCCCACAAACTGTGTTTTTTAACAATAAAAACTGCCTAAAGCTCTCTGATTTTTTTTCATAGGCAATTGTTCTGGTCAAAAACAAACAAAATAGGGAGCCTATTAAGCTAGAGCCTCTTTTGCATACACCTGCAATAATTATTTAGTTATGCATATCAAAATGAATAAGCTGTTGCACAACATAATTGGTTAATTTTAATTAGGCAGGAGCTCATCTTGCTGCTTTGATACAGGAAGCTCTTTCTTGTAGGCTGGGCAGTGATTAGAAATGGACAGGGTACTTCACAAATACAGGACAGGTACCTGTGAGGCTGGGGAGGCTTTGCCATCTGTCCACAGACAACTTTTGATACTTTCCCACTTGGTAACCACATGCCTCTTGCTGCAGACCCCGAGATGTACTCAATCAAGGGCTGGCACTCATGAAGTACACAACCTGCCTATGTGTGTGCACATAACAAATATCTTCTTGTACATTAAAATAATTAACTAAGCCTTACTGTGGCTTAGTGAGGTATTATCGACATCATTTGACAGATCATTGAAGGAGACATGGAAAGATCAAGTGGTTTGACCAACATTGACTTGCTCTTGCACCAGACTTGGTGCAACCAGCTATGAGACGGAGGATCCTTGCAGGCAGCGCTGAGGGGAGCAGGCAGCACAGAGCTGGTGCTCCCAAATGGAAGACCCTACTGATGCTCTGTAACCTGCTTGGGCCCATGGTTGTCATCAGAAGTTGGGGTGTGGCACCAGGTGGCATAAGAGGGGTCCTCAGGTGGTAGTTGCTGGTGGAGGAGGTGGGGAATGCACAACCTCCATGGGGAGGCTTTGTGCCACAGTCACAGGCAGGGGAGAGAGAATGGGTTTCACAGCAGCCAGTAACCCAAGCAGGGCATGAGTCACTATTTTCCAAAAGTTCTAAGAGTTTAAAGGGCTCTGTGGATGAGGAAATGCTTTCCCTTTCCTTTACTATGTGGCTGACAGATGCTCCTCACCCCAGTGTCTGCCCTTCAGGGCGATGTGGCTGCCCTAGCCCTGATGGGAGGGCTCCCCTGAGCTCTCTCTGACCTGCCACATGGAAAGTTCACCATTCTGAGCAAATGCAGCCACAAAATGGGCTCAAAACTCCTCAGGCTGCATTTCTATGAGCTGGACTAAGGAAAACTGTAAAGAATCTTCCTTTGGGACTGTGGCACAGGTAGGAGAGCTGGCTGCTGGAAACACAACCACGGGATGGGAACCTTTTTAATCAGCGTGTCTGCCTGCATCTTTCTCCTCTGTATCTCCTGCAACCACTGTAATTGCTTTCTTGGCAGTGGAAATCCTTTTGAACTCAAGTTCTTAACAAGCCAAAGGAGAGCACAGAATCAGTTTAGTGCTCTTAATTGACCAAGCTCTCGTCAGGGTTGCTCTATCCAGCAATGATTCAGATCTGGCCATAAAAGCAGCACTATTACCAAGGTGTGGGGTGGGGGGAGCCCAACCCCAGACAGAGCTGAGGCAGCTGATGAAAAGGCAACAATAGTAAAACAGACAGTGAAATTGGTGCCTCTAGCTCACTGTGTTTGATAAGTGAATAGAATTTCCCCTCACAGACTTGCTTTCCTGGGACAGAGCTGTGTGATGCTGTTAGCTGCTGGCTGGTCCAAGGGTGGTGTGCTGAGGCCAATCTTCAGGCAAGATTTTGGCTGCTGATGGACAGAGGAACAGGTGACTCCTTTGTACCTGTGTGGGAGGGTTGGGAGCTTGGATTGAATAGATGCTGAGCAGGGAGAGATGAGGTAAGTGGTTCACTTTTCCATGCATTTAAACCATTTTCTCTTCTCTTGTTCTGTTTGGGTTATTTTTGTTGCTTTTTTGTTTGTTTGTCGCAGAGGAAGAGGGCTCTCCTTTGCTCTGTGGACAAATGACTTCAGCTTCAGGACAAATGATAGAAACCCAGGGGCTTTTAGATGTCCTTTGCCAAGGCCTTGAAGATCTGTGTGATGTGGGGACAGGCACATTCCAACAAACACATTCCAACAAAACACTGGCATCATAACACTAGTGACATTACTTCTGTCTTTCTATCCCCAGCCCCAATGCATGTTATGAACTGGGACACATGGAAATCCTTTTCCCTGGACCCAAAGAGCATATTTTAGTTAGAAAGAATGTGATGGCATTGCTGAAAGGATAGAGAAAGGGAAATCTTTCCCTGACTTGCCTTATGTTTTTTCTCAGCTGTGGGAAACAGGAGGCAACTCTTTCAGTATGGGTTAATCAGTAAGAAGAAAGCCATGCTCTGGTTGGCAGTGGCATGAAGGAAGGGCCTGGTTAATGAGAGAGGAGAATTTTTGATGACAACTCAGGAGGCAACAGCCAAGTTGTGTCATCTTTTGTGGTCTGGTTATTAAAGCCACAGGCAGGAGTGGGGCAGGTTGTGAGGAGGGTGGACAAAGTTCTAATCAGATGTTGTTGCATCAGCTTCTCTTGAATGTGCACTGCAGAATTTGGGAAGCAAGAACTGGGAGAGGGAACTGAAATTCCCGGTGTGCATGCTGGCCTCAGAGCAAAAGTGTCTGTACACAGTACTTTGAGATTTCTCCACTGATGTTTAGCACAGGCCTGGACCTTGTTATCACTCTCTTTAAGCAATTCTATATAAAGTACCTTGATCTATTTAAGAGATAGGTATTAGCATGACATGGGCGTTTTTTTATGTCCTCTAATCTTCAAATTCTGAAGTGGAAGATTTGAAGTATAATGTGAGAAGTGGTGCTGCAGGAATTACTCTCATCCTCTGTGAATTTACAGAAGTGAGTATATCTGGATAGCTGAGCTCTCTGGGTTTCTCCAAGGGGAACTTTTAGGCTATCTGAGGTTTTCCCTTGTTGTAACCCCATGTTGACAACATGGATAATGCAGTGAAAGTTAATGAAGTGAAACTTTTCTTGTAATTTTGATTGATGTGCTTACCTGTAAAGTTTGCCCTTTTTTTTTTGGTTTTTTTTTTGGTGGGGCTGGGGTGGGGTGTTTAAGACTCCAAAAATCTGTTGTAAAGGAGTGTGACAGGAGACAGGCTGTGTCCTAGGAAAGCAGAGCTGGCTTTGAGGCATGAGGGATCACAAACAAATGGTCCTTGGGCTTTGCTCCTGGGAGTTAGATGAGTTTTGCAGTTTGCCATGGAGATATGGTTGTTTTCCCTCTACCTCAGCTGGTCCTACCACTGCTACTGTTCCAGGAGCTGTCCTTATGTTTTCTTGCAGGGGCTGGGTGGTCTCCCTAATTGTCACAGAAGGGAAATGTCACAGCCCATGACTGCTGAAAGAAAAGGTCTCAGCTTGGGCAGTGGAGCTGTGTGGCCTGGGAAATGGAACCCTTCAGCTTTATTCCTGCCAGCTGGCATCTTTTCCACAGCTCCTTTTCTCTGTAGTGACACAAATCCATAAAGCACACCAGCCTGTCCATTGTCCCATAGCCTCTAATACTTGGCATGAGCCCTCAAGTTGTAACCATGGCCTGGAGTGGCTGAAGGGTGTGAAACCACCTGGGCACTGAAGGGCTCTGATGGAGCTCTGAGTCCCAATGCCAAATTCTTGTCCACTGCTTGGTGGCCCTCAAGACTGATCGTAGCATTCAAGGAAGGGGTGGTGAAAGGACAAACAAGCCCAGTGTTTATTCCAGAGCTGCACAGAATAGGGCTGGAAGGGACCATGGGGGCCATCTAACTTTCTTGTGCATTAGGCCTCAAGCAACTCATACATTTGATCTGAAACCCAGTCATGTTTGCATAGAAAGAGCCAGAATTTCATTGTCTGAAAGTAGGCAGAGACCCAGATCTACTTTGCTGAAAAAGACAAACTATTTTAAAAGATGTTTTTGGAAATCTAGGCAGTCTTCTCAGTGCTGTGCAATGTCTCAGTGTAAATTCAAAAATCAATTACTTTCTTTTACACTAAACAATGATTAAGCTGTTCAAACCACTTGGCAAACAAACAGCTGCAGCATCCACAGAATGAGAACTTCTGGAAAGGACTATAGTGATTGCTTGGATACTTGTTTTTGATTCAATTAGAATACACATGTATTTTCCCCTCCTCCTTTCTTTCAGTGCTGAGATGGGTTATGCAGGAAGCTCTGAACTCTTGTATTTTACATTCTTGTGCATACCTCTGAACCCATCAAATATAAATATTTGAAAATTTGACTTCAACTGCTCCCAGTGGTTTCTAGATTCCCAGATGAAACGCTGAACTGCCTACGAGTCTGAAGATGAAACAAACTCATCAGTAGCAAAGCAGACCTGAAGATTACATATTTTGGTAATTGATAAAAGCACCGCCTTTTCAGACCCTTCATAAAAGAAAGACTCTGTGTATTAAAGCCCCAGATTATCTGGCCTGACTCTGTAGCCATTGAAATCAAAGGCAAACTGTCAGTTCTCCTTCTGTTTTCCTTTTCTCTCCAGGTGGCAAACTTCTCTTCAAAAAGTTTGGGTTTTTTTTTCCTATGGTAACCTAGAAGAAAATCCTGGAAAACAGATAGAGGTTGATATTCTTGATTGGCAACAGAAAAGCAGGGGCAGAAATCTTAGCTCATGTAAGGCTGAGTAATCAGCAGGCAGTGAGGTGATGGTTTGTCAAGATGTTGGGAAAGCAGCTCTTAATTCCACACTGTTTGGCTTGTGCCTCTTTTCCTTGTGCATTAACCCTGCATCCCTTCGTAAATCAACTCCATCCTCTTTGTAGTGGATCGTTTTTGTGAGTGCCATAGTTATATTAATTTTTAACATGCAATATGTTCTCTCCCACAGGCTAAATCCATGCAAAGAGGCAGGGTCTGCTTTAGTCAGGGTATTTTGAAAGCCCTGTTGCTGCACATGTAGAAGTGTTTGGAAGGAGTTTCCTGTTGTTTCTGTGATCTTGCTGGCCTGTGGCTGCATGGGATGTCCTGCAGTGGGTCACATAATGCTCTGCATCCAAAGGGGGTGGCATCCCTGTGGGACTGCCTGCTTGGGACAGCCAGGTACCTACACTGCACACACAACATTCCTCCCTCACAGCTCCTGCTCGTGAGAATTTTCAGGATACCTTTGTGCCTTCTCTACTCTGGGGCTGGCTAGAGAGCTGCCTGCCCTTCTGTGCAGTTCAGAGCAGCTTTTCCAGCCAAACACAGCTGTGGTGGAGGACTGGGCCACTGTGGGAGACAGCTCAGCACAGCAGTGCCTGATGCCTGCAAAAGGCAAATATTGGCTGGTTGTGTGTATGGCTCCCAAAAAGCTTATTCTTTTTGTCAGCTCTTTTCTCCCTTCTGGATTTTAACTTGCTGCTGCTACTTAACTTTGTAAAATAATGAATGACAAAAAATATGTTCTTAGAAATTCATGCCTGAGGCTGGGGCTTTTTCTAAGTAGTTTTGGTTCTTCAGAGGGAAGCTACTACTAAGCAAAAATTACCATAATTAACTATAGTAAACTGCCTGCCATTTGATGTCTGAGACTTAAAAGCTTCTGTTGGGATCCAGACGGTTTCTAAAAACAAGGCCTCAGTGGCCTAATTAAAAAAAGAAAGGGGAGAAGAGAGAGGGGAGTAGGAAAGACTGGTGATAAATCTAAATAAGTCACAATGAGCTGACAAGAGGAAAGGTAAGTTCAGCCTGACTTCTTGGTCCAAAAATATAGCCTGGGAAGTCTTGCCCCATCATGCTTTTCCTCTGAAGCAAACAGTCCCCTGTTGCTCTGGATCCACTTCAGTGGAAAGAAATTTTGGATCAGTGTTTCTCAGAGCATTAAAATAGAGACATCCCCTTTAAGACTTCCAGTCTTGGGAAAACACATCAGATTTTGAGTAAGTTCACCCAGAGGCAGAAGCAGCCCTTGTGATGAATGTGGGCAGCACAAATATTTGTACAGCAATTAACTGCTCAGTGCAGTGATAATAATGCAAATATGTTTTTAGTGATAGTGCTTATAGCAGTTTAAATTGGGGCTATAAATACACTGATTTCCTGGGGAATGGGTATTCACACCAGCAGACATCTCTTTCTGAGCTTCTAAGTTGTTTTGCTGCTACTGCCTCTGTGGGGTCAAGCAGGTTTCAAAGAATCACAGAACATGACAGAAGGTGCAGTGCTGGTCACACAGGGACACCTGCAGAGGTCAGGCATATTGCACCAGGGAAGGCTCTCCCCTTGCTCTTCTGCATGCTCAGACTCCTTCTCTGCCCAGTGAAATGGGAGGAGTGAGCCTGCTTCTTATCATCTTGTGCTGGAAGAAGCCTGAAAAAGGAGTTCATGTGGTCATGCTCATGGACAGTGACCTCTAGAACTGACAGTGGTGGGCTCCTGTTGCTTTTTAGATGCTTTCCAAGGGCTCTGAGTGATGCAATCAGTTTGTGTTGTGGTGTTGGAGGGTGTTCTCCTGTAAATACAGAAGCTTGGGGTCATATCCTGACTCACAGCACCACAGGGCAAATACCAGCCCCACCCTGGTGCTTCTGTGCCTGGTGGGAAGGATCTCTTGAGGCCATGAATTGCAATGTCACTTGTAACATGTCATACAGCATGTCACACTTGTTATACAGCAGCATTTTGCACTGTCCCTGAGGCTGTGGCCAGCTTTCCAGCACGGTGCCATTGGACAAGCTTTGCTGCTGGGTATTTGGCAGTGCTGTCCAGCTGCAGTATGGATGCACATATGGCTGTTTTGAGGGCCAAGTGAGTCACAGTGGGAATTACCACCAAAACCAAGGGTGTTCCATGACTGAGGACCTTGTGGTGCCTGCTCTTACTGCTGGTATGAGGGAGGGAGCACAGCCATGGGCTCTGGCCTCAGGCTGTGTTCAGGCTGTGTCTGCCTGGGCTGAGGGTGGTGACCACTCATGGATGAATAGAGCTCTTAAGGGAGATAGCACAACCCAAAAGGGCAGTCAGGGCACACAGCTGCCATTCTCAGCTTCTGCACCTTGCACCTGCAGGGTCTGTGGGACTCTGTCATGTCACACTTGTGAGGGGGAAGCTGACACAGGTGAGATGTGTCTTCCAGGCTGAGCTCTACCTTGAACTCCTCTCACAGCCTCCATCAGTGCTGCTGGAAGTAGAGATTTAGAACCTTACAACATTTAGAACTTCACAACTTCTGGCTGAAACGAAATAAGGAGCAAAGAGAACTGCTTGAAGGAGTTTGCACTTCTGAAAGAATAACTAAACTTTGCCCTTGAGGAGAAAGGACACTGAGTTGCAGTGATGAAGGTTAGTTATTTCCCTATGCCTTTTAATGAAAGGGAATGAGCTCAAATTTCTCAAAGCCCTGATGCAATGATGTTTTTCCTAACTGTCCCTTTTGGCATTTTGGGTGGTGGGAGAAGCAATTTATTTTCCTTCTGATGTTGACTCATCCCCAGTTGTATCTCTCTGATGTACAAGCGAGCTTTTGAGTTTGGCTCCATGGATCCTGCTGTTCTCCCTAAGTCCACAAATAAGGCTGTAACCATGGCAATCCTGTGCTGCTCAGACAAACCATCAGTGTTGGGAACTCTTGGCCTAACATCCCTAAAATGAAAAGTAAAGCTTTCCTTGATCTGAGAGCTCAAAGCAGAGAAGGGAGGAGCCAAGAAGGGCTACTGGCCTCTGTTGGGTTGTGTCTGCAGGGTCTAGGCCAGACCTGATGCAGCCCTGGTGGGTGAGAGCAGAGATGTGTGACAGCACCGTGCTGGCACAGCACAAGCACCATACAAGAACAGGATGAGCAAAGAGTGATCTGTTCTCTTCACTGCTATGCTGTGCTTCTGGTGATCTCAGAGGCTTCCAGAACCAGACATTGTGTCTCCCCCATTTATCTATGTGCTAAAAGTCCTGGGTCATGTTATGGCTTCTTTAAGGCTGCATAAGTGCAGTGTGATTCCACTTACTAAAACAGGATCACCTTGGCAGTCCTTTCCCATGCTGTTACCATTACAGATGCCATAGCTGCATCCTGCCAAACTTCCTCAAGGCAAACTCCAAGCACAAATGAGAAAAAGCTACTCTTTTGGCCAGTAGAGCCAAGATATCCAGCAACTAGAATAAACTAGACCAGTGAAAATATGATTTATTATATCCTGTGGACTTTAGGAGAGAAATCACCTATTTGTCTAGTATAAAGAAGTGTAAAATGAGATGTGCCATGTTTAATGGAGGGTGTAGTTCAGTAGTGCAGCTGAGCTGATCCAATGTCTTCGTGATCCTGAATTTTTTCACTTTCCATTTATATATGTCTAGTAGTAGAGCTATTGTCAGCTTTGATTTTGGTTTTGCTAGTCAGCTCCTGCTGAGACAATTTAACTCACTAAGTTGGCACAAAAAACAAACTTGGCCAAAAGTTTTCCCCCAGGATAGAATAAAGGAAGCATATTCTGTCAGATTAGTGAGCTGAACTGGCTCTGTGGAGGGTCTGATGGGAGGACAAGGACAGGTGGCCAATAATCAGGTTGGGGGAAGAAAGGAGGAGGGGTAGGAAGACTAGGACTAACTTTTTGGTGTGGAAAAAAACTTTTTAAAGTAGTCTTGTATGCAGCTGAAATGTGCCATTATCTGGCATACCTGGCATTGTGGGAGATTAATCCTGTCCACAGATTTTCAGCCACAGTGGCTGGGTCACACAGACTGTGTTAGACCCAGTGCCAAAGCCCAGCATGAGGATAGTGTAGTTTCTCCTGAGAAATGAATGGGCTTGGAGTTAGGAATGGTTTTGTCCTTCTCCCAGAAAGCCTCTACAAGATTTTTTACGTGATTCTGCCTTGAACCTAATTATTCAGCAGAAGCTCCACATGGAGCTGCAGTGTATCCTAGCAGAAGCAGAGGCACTGCTGGGTAGACCTATTTTACCTCCCTAAACAGCATTAGACATGGCAAAGAAAGCAGCTGTCTAAGCTACAGTTGTTACAAGCTGTTTTCCCACCTCCTACCTACCCTTTGAGATGATAATGTCTGCAAAACGCAGCGGTATATGTACAGTATTTATGTGCTATAAATTATAGCACTTACTGTGAAGTGCACTGTGGAGATGGAGCTCCCTTTTCTTGTTCTCTGTCTATTTGGGACATGTATTGCCTTTCTTGGTGGAAAGGCAGGGCAGCAGCTTATACCTGCAGCAGCAATTTCTCCCAGGAAGTCAGACACAGGTCTAGATCCAGTTGCAAGTGACTTGGTAGCTGGAGAAAATACTTTGGGGTAGTGGTGGTGACTACTGGAGATTTCTGGATCTCTCCCTAGAGATCCAGGGAGGTGTAGAGGCAGAAGGGATTCATTGTACTTGTTGGTAATCCTGGGGTGATTTGGGCGTTTTCCCCTAATGACCTCATTGTTGGGGGGAATTGGATGTGGGGAAGGCCACGGTTCTTGCTTTCTCCTACCACCTGCTGGGGACTGAATAAATTTCTGTGGCTTTAGGTCTTGCAATAGTCTCAGGCTGCCCAGCATGTAATGAGCAGTGTCATGAGCCCTGACAGATGTCTGTGTGTGATCTTGCAGGTGAGACCTTCTGTGGGCCCATCCATCAGACCCAAGAGTGCACCCAGAGGTGGAAATGCGTTTACCAGAGGCTCCATGCACAGGCAATGCTGGAAAAGGGCCATACATTCAGCACCTCCAGAGTGGGCATCTGGACCTGAATAGCCCTCATGTGGCTGCTCAGCAGAGCAGTGTTGGGAGTCCCTGCACATGCAGTGCTTACCCTGTGCTTTACTGTTATGTCCTGCCCATGTGCCTTGCCTTGGAAGAAGATCTGCCTTGTGCTTCATGCCAGAAATGTCCAATTGCACCACTAACACAACATAAACTGCAGATTATTGATGTCAAGTAACTGAAATGTCACCAAATATGAAGCTTCAGGAGCCAGGTGCTGGGCTGCCTTCTCCCCAACACTCTGCCAAAGCACCTGCCTCTGAGCACCATTCCTTCCCTTCCTGAGCATCTCGTGCCAGAGGCCATGCTGTCTGCAGCTCCTGCAGCAGCTCCCTAAGGCACACACTGTGTGTGGATATGTCCTGACATCTCCTCTTCCTCCTCTTCCAGATATATGCAAGTCCCTTCTCTCATCTTTTCTCACACTTTTTCCTTTCAGCAGCTGAAACAGCAGAGTGAGAGGTTTTTGAACTCTGGCTGAACTGATGGGATATTTTCATAATACTCCACATTTCCCCAATTAGTTGTGAGAGTTTTTTAAATCTAATTCTATTTATTTTTAACAAGCGCTGCTCCTAGATTTACTGAGCTGAACGCAATTGCTTAGCTTTATTATTCTGTTGCAATAGGTCTGCTGGCAATTTTATTAAGAATAAGGGATAAAAGGCAGCAAGTTTCTAGGTGGTTATAGTGTGTGTTTGTAGTGTAGATAAGGCACAAGGTCAAAGGCTCATAACTTTAATCACTGGAGAAAAACACCCTGGAGAGACAAGATCTTTTTGGTATAGTGACATGGAAGTGAGTCATGAAGAAGGAACTGCTATCAAACCTACCTATTCCTCTTTGCCTGGAGAAGCTGATGCTTGGGAGAGATAATTTGTAGAATTGCTCTAATGTCACATCTATGACCATCTTCCCCTCACAGGTTATGCGCCAGGTGTGAACTTGAAATGGGAATCCCCCAAGCCAGCTCCTTTCTATATCTTCTAGCTGGAGAGAGCTCCAGTTTTGTTGATGGAACTCATGCTGAGGGGCTTCCTCTCCCTGCAGAAACCCTGGAGCTTTCTGTGTGTGCAGGGGACAGGTCAGATCTTGTGGAATCTGGCACGCTGCTGGTGGTGGCTCTGCCAGTGTGGCTGTGGCGTCACCCTGTGCTGCTGCTCTTCCCCCCTGCCAAGATCCCATTGGTGTCCTGCATGATTGTAAAGAAACATTGTCATCCTTGGGCCTGGCTGTAGCTGCAGCCATCCATTGTGCACGGGGACTCTGCTTTCCCTAAGCAAGCAGGTCATGGAATGCTCTCATTCTTTCTTATCCTTATGTGCTGATGTGAAAGCAAACTTTCAGATTTTTGCTTGTGTGTCTACTTTGTCACTGTAGATGATGATGATCATCACTACTGTGATGTTTGGCAAGTCATGTCACTGGTACCAGTTTCCCATCCTTACACACCCCCTGTATATCTGGCTAATAGTGCATCATAACATAATCCAGGAATTCCAGGGTAAATTAACAAATTTTGGAGGATTAGAGAGGTAGCCTTTAGAAATGCTAAGTGATAGTATTGTCTCCCTGTGGAGGCCGTTAGGAATTGTAACATGACATCTGAGGGAAAACTACCATTATAGCAACACACAGAAGCCAGATGGGCAAGTGATCCAACAGCTGATGTCAAGAAAACAGGAAGCATCTGTCTCTGCGGGTAATGGAAGAAATAATTAATGGATCCATGTACAGGCTGGGAGATTGATAGCTGTAATTTAGCAGTGGCTGTTCAGCACTTCTATCAGCAATGACAAAGTGGCTTGCAGTGTTACCTGTTTCTTAATCAATCTCTTGATCACAGTGTGGAAGGGGCTGGGGTTACCCTCTGGAGAGAGAGATCTTATAAAACCAAGCAGCAGTGAAATACAGCCATATGGGATACCATATGTGTGGACAGCATCTGCAAAGGGCTTCACCTTTTCTTTCTCATATTTTTCCACTTCTCATCTTATTGAATTGTAAAGGGTTATTATATTAACATGTAGATCAGCTCCACAGCCATAGCTGAAAAGCCTGCTGCTGAATCAAACTCCTGTGGCAGGGAAACCTGAGCAGCAGAGTCCCTGATTTAATGCTCCAGTCTGCAAAGTCTGGCCCTGTTGCCAGAGGAGGGAGGCTGGTGGGGAGCTGTGCATTACGTGGTTCAGTGTTGTGGGGCCAGCAAGGTCGGTGTAAATTTCTGGCATTACAGGGCACTGTAAAGTCAGAGTGCTCACCCTCATTCCATAGTTCTCCATCAGTTCACTGAAATAGTCTGAGCCTTTTGTAGGTGGAGTAATGTGACAAGGGTTAAAGTGCTCAAAAGCTTGTCTGTTACCCCAGCCCTACATCCCAGAAATTTAGTGTGAGAGATCACCTCTGACTGCTGGTGTTGCCAGGTCTATCCAACACCCTGCAGTGCACCAAGCCACCTGCAGCATGGTGCTTGCTCAGAAAACAGAGCGCTCAGGAGTCTTCTCCACCTGGGCTATGGGAGGAAGCAGGATATGGCAGAGCTGGGTATCAAAAACAAGGAGCTAAAAGTGCAGGGTAGAAGTGCAGGGTAGTCCTGAAGGCTGATTGGTTCAGACACAACTTAAAAGCCTTGCTGAGGAGTAGCTGTAGTAGAAGCAAGCAAAATCCAACACCTGTGCTGCAATCCATAGAGCTGGCTTTGCATCTGGAGAAAATATTGAAACAATGTTCTCAGGTGACTAAGGGGGAGCTGGGCCTGCCCCTCTATGAGCTCTGCTTCCTGATGTGGCAAGTGAGTTATACCTGACAGGTGTCATCAGGTTATATCCTTTTTTGTGTGTGTAAGTCAGCAAATGGAAGGCCTTGCCTTTCACCTGACATGACCCCACTTTTAAAATCTAGTGTTGGAGAGAGGCTTATTTTGAGGACAGAAAGTTGTGGTTTACTGTTTTATAAGTCTGATTCTGTTTATAGCCCTTTTCTTGTTCTGTTCAACTTGGTGAAACAGATTTCCATCCGGAGTAAATAATGTAACTGTTCCCTCCAGTGGAACTGTGATGATTCACACCAGCTTGAGTTTGGTTCCACTAACCTTAACTCCTCAATGCAATCAACTCTAACATAATTGCACTCTCATACCCATGTTTCACATCTTTGAGACTACTGCAGCAATTTTATATAACCTGGGAAAAGTTCAAACCTGATAAAACTTCTCTAAGGTCACCCAGCTTCTGCTGGGGATGGAGATGATTGGGATTTGATAAATCTTGATTTCCATATGATTCAAGCTTCCTGAATGTGTAGGGTTTTTGGTAGCATGGTGGGTACCTGATGGCTCTGTTTGGGAACCCTGGTGGCACTGGTGGCTTAGTGGGGTGCCCAGGTGTTGGCACCACTACTCCAGTGAGGAGCTCATCAGGAGTGCTGTGGTGTTGCTGTCTGGCTGAGCTGCACTGGAGACAGCTGAGTGGAAGGCAGTTTGGAAACAGCCCAGCACCTGCATATTTTCCTTTGGTGTGATGCTTTGGTGCTGTGGTTAAAACACAAGGATTTCTGGACAGGGGTTGTGCAGAACCATGGAAATTCACCCTGTGCTGAGCAGTAAGACAGCTGGAGCTGACAGGGGGTGATGGGGAACCACAGTGGTTCCTGGGTGTGGGTTGGACTGCATTCATCAGTTCCTTTCATTGAAAGCCCTGAGTCATTAGACAAGAAGGAATATGAAAGAAGGAGGAAGTGAATTGACATTAAGGCAGTGGATATTTCCTTGCCTTATCATCTGGTTCCTTCATCCACCTCAAGGTCCAGTTGTTCACCACACAGCCCTTTAACTGAATGCTCTCTCTTGCCACATTCTTTTCTTGAAGGCTTTGTTGTACAGTGAGGATGTACAATGAATCCTTCCATGGCTGCTGCAGTGGGTCTGGCCAAGAACCCATGCCATGGCCCTCTCACCTCCAGGAAGGATTAGAGTGAGCAAGAAAGAGGCAATGAGCCACAGTAAATTGAGACTGTGTGCACTGCAGAGCTCTCTTCTCTAAATGTCCTCCCTTCGCTGAGGAAGGCAAAGTGGTTTGGTGATGGATTTCATGGAAAGGGACACCTGAGAGCAACAGCTATTTGAGAAGAGAGGTGTGCTTTATGGAGAGATTATGTTTTTGTTTAAGCTTGCTTGGATGTCAAGATGACAGCTGTGTAGAGATTGTGTGGACAAATGAAGTGAGAGCTAATGCTTGGCTAGAGCAATGCAAGCTTCCCAGGGGGTATGGGTTTGCAGAACTACATGAAATCAGATTTCAGAGATCAGCCATGCTGAAAAGGTATTGACTGAAGATAAAACACAAGTACTTACCTGCTTGTTTTCTGCAGTGCTTTATTGCTCACTTTTGTTTGGTTTTGCACTAAGTAAAGGGATCTTTGTATTCTCTCTCAGTCAGGTCTACCCTTTGCAGGCCTACAGAGGTCATCACTCTTTCCTTATACAGGAAAGGCTGAATTACACAGGAGAAGACAAGGCTTCATATTCTGAGCATGCCAACAAACAACATTTTTCATTGTTTGGCCATACCTGCTGTGGACTGATGTGACTCCCTTCACCTCTTGAAGGATTTTTTTCCATTATTACATTTTCCATTATGGGGTGAGAGAAGAAATGCAGCCAAAGAAATGATGTGACCAAGTAGTACCTGCTGTACTGTCCCTGGCAGTGTAGGGGAATCATCTGGTTCCTCATCCACATTCCTGACCATGGACAGATGCTGCAAAGGGAGCTTTTTCTGTGGGGGGCAGACTCTTCTGTGCCATGGAGGGGTTCTGAAGGTTTAAGTTGATTTCAATGAAAATCCAAAGGTCAGGAATTTTCCAGAGGACCCCAGGGTGATCTTCTGAGGAACCTTTCCTGTGTTGTGAATGACTACAGGCATGTGGAGACTGTGGCTGCTAGCCATGGACCACTAAGCTGGCAGAGGTTTAGAATGTGAGATCTGCTGGTATCATTCCCATCTGGGAGAAGGCAAAGTGGTGGCTTGGAGTGGTATCAGCAAAATCCTGCCATTGGTGACAAACCTGTGGGGTGGCACCCTCTTCCCTGTGCTACTTGGCTCTCCTTTCCCTGGGACCAAAAAAGGGGTTATGAGGACTGCACCACAGGGCAGAGTCCTGCTTTGTGTGGGGAGTGAGGGAGGGGGGAAGTCTCTATGCCAGCCTGGACCATGAGACTTCTCACATCAGGGTTGCTTCACAGTGAGAGCCATAGGGTGTTATGGGTATCCTATTAGACTGCTAATCCTTGACATGCTCTCCTGGAAAGTGCAAGATCCAGCTCATATTTCTGGATACCCTCTGAATCCCCTCAGAGCTGAGAAGAAGAGGGTCATGACTCACTTCCCTTGAAGTCAAAGGAAAACTCCTGTTGACCCCAGTAATTACAGATCAGGTACTTCTTCATTTTGTCCCTGCAATCAGCCCTTCCATCTGTTTCCCTGTAAAAGCATCAACTAACTCAGAAAATCCTATCCCCACTCTCGGCAGCTGGGGTCATGCAGGACTCATTGAAGAAAGTAAATATAGGAAG